>PVLA01006336.1:99164-126160 GCA_004027455.1 Hydrochoerus hydrochaeris
CATTGAGGCCTTTCAGCCACTATTCCTAAAATCCTGGTATTTTTTTTCTCTGTTTAGAATGTCCTTCAGAATTCTCTGTAGGGTTAGATTGGTGGTCTCAAATTCCCTCAGTTCCTCTTTGTCATGGAAGCATCTTGTTTCTCCATTAATTTCTAGTGATAGTTTTGCAGGGTACATCAATCTGGGCTGGAGGTTATTTTCTTTCAGGGCTTGGAATACTTCTCCAAGCTCTTCTTGATCTGATGGTCTGTGTTGAGAAGTCTGCCGTGATCTTGATGCGCTTACCTTTATAGGTAATCTTTTTCTTTTCTCTGATGGCTTTTAATATTTTGTTTTATATTGAATTTTTGGTATCTTGATTATTATATGTCTGGGTGTAGCTCTGTTTTGGTTGTAGGTGGCTGGATTTCTGTATGCCTCATATAACCAAATGTCATTTTTTTTTCTCATGCTTGAGAAGTTTTCCTTAATTATTTCCATGAGTAACCTTTGTAATTCACCTGTTTGTATTCCTGCTTCTTCGTTCACAATTCTGATTCTTAAATTATAGATTCTCTTGTCGTCTTTTAGCCTTTGTATTGTTACTGCCTGTTTCCTTGTTATTTTTAAGAGATCTTTCCTTTCATGATCACACATTGCAAACTTGTCTTCAAGTTTTATAGTTTATCCTTAGTGTCTTTTAAGGTGTTTTGTAAGCTTTCAATGTAGTTTTTAATTTCTTGGTAATCTCTTTGGATCTGCTTCATGTATTCTATATTTTCTTTGTATTCTTTATTGAATGTTTCTCTCCTTTTTTTGTGTTCCTCCCTTCTTCCGTCTATGTCTTCCTGAAAGATGCTTAGCATTTCTTTTATTACTGTACTCATACCTTTCTTTACCTAATTTAATATTTCAGTTTTGAGCTCGTCTACAAGGTCCCGAAGATATCTCTTAATGTCTGTTGAAGCCATGTCTGATGTTGCACGTTTGCCACCCTCAGTCTCCCTTGTTTTTCCCCCTCCTGGATCAGTTCTCTCAGGGTTCTGGCCTGGGGGCCTCCTCTTGCCTCTCTCTCCTGTCATGGTCCCACCTTCTGCCATACAGGTGTAAGTGGAGGTCCCAGCCCCCTTCCCTGTTGGCCACAGTTCTTCTGAAGCACACTGGTGAGGGACCTCTGCCCTCTCCTGCATGCTTTTGTCACTGAGGTGCAAGTAGGGGCTGCATATGCCAATCCCTCCCCACCGGGCCAGCCAAACTTCAGGGGCCTTCACCAGGTTAGTGCGTGCTAGGTATAGGGAATTTATTTGGGACGGCTCACTGGGTCCGAGCCAGGGGCATGACTAAGTCCAAGCAAATCCCTTGAATCTGCTCTGAGGAGGGAGCAACCAATTGAAGTCACTGTCGCTTCCTGTTCAGGCTCCTCCTGCCCGATTCCAACATGTTGCCCATTTGGTTGTGCCCTTCCTGTAGGGAGGGTCTTATCCCAGCACTGACCGTGGATTAATGAAGGTCCCTTTGCTGGCTCTGCTCTCTGTTGGGCTCACTAACCCCAACTTCAGCATGGCTGTGGCTCCTGTGAGTGGTGGCAAGAACGAGTTTGGGTGGCTCTGCCAGCCAGCACAAATTTGCAAATTCAGGCCAGCACAAACTTGGTGGGTCACCTTGTCCGTTATTTTTAGCTGTTGCAATTGTAGCCACGAGACTGCATGTTTGATGAGCTTTTTACATTTTAATTTCTTCCTATGTCAAGAGGATCTATCTCCCTCTGTCTGGATATCTCTAGGATGTTTTATTCTGGCATAGATCATCTTTTCTATAGCTGGGTAATATTCCATTGTATAAAAATACTACCTTTTTCCCCCACCCTGTGATTGATGGGCATTTTACTTGTTTCCAAGATTTAGCTATTATAAATTGTGCTGCTATAAACATGGGTGCACATATATCACTGTGACATAACCTTTTTAGTTTTTCTGGGAAAGGACCCAGGAGGGGAATAGCTGGATTGAATGGAAATTCCAATTCTAGTCTTCTGAGAATTCTCCATATTGATTTCCATAGTGGCTGCACCAGTCTACACTCCCATCAACAGTGGAGAAGTGTTCCTTTTTCCCCACAGCCTCACCAACATTTGTTATGAGCTGATTTCTTGATGGCAACCATTCTTTCTGGAGTGAGATGAAATCTCAGTGCTGTTTTAATTTGCATTTCTTGAATGACCAGTGATGGTGAACATTTATTCATACATTTATTTGCCATTTGTATGTCTTCATCTGAGAAATGTATATTCATCTTAGCTGCCCATTTTTAGAGAGGGTCTTTGAATTTGGGGAGCCTGATGTTTTTTAATTCTTTGTATGTTTTGGATATAAGTCCTTTTTCTGAAGCGTTGCTGGTTAAAATTTTTTCCCATTCTGTGGTTTTCTTCTCACTTTGTTGGTGATTTCTTTTGAAGTGCAAAAACTTTTTAATAATATGAGGTCCCAGTTGTTGATTCTTTCAAGTGTTTCCTATGCAATTTGCTTTTTCTTCATGAATTCTCTGCCTACCGCAGGTCTCCAAGACGTCTACCTACCTTGTCTTCCAGTATATTTAGTGTTTCTATTTTAATATTTAGATCTTTGATCAATTTTGATTTTTAGTTTAGTGAATGGTGATAGGCATGGGTCTAGTTTCAGTCTTCTGCATGTGGAGAGCCAATTTTTCCAACACCATTTATTAAACAGGCTATCCTTTCAGTAAACATGTTTAGAACCTTTGTCAAATATCAGGTGGCTGAGTGTCTTTGTAGTTGTGTTTGTATTTTCTAATCTGTTCTATTGATCCTCAGGTCTATTTCTTTGCCAGTACCATGATGATTTAATCACTGTGGCTTTGTAGTACAGTTTCAAGTCAGGAATTGAGATACCTCCTGTCTTGCCTTTGTTGCCCAGAATTGCCTTTGCTATGCTAGGTTTCTTCTGTTTCCAAATGAATTTTAGGAGTGTTTTCTCTAGATCTGTAAGATATGTTAATGATATTTTGATAGGGATTGCATTAAATCTTTATAATAGTTTTGAGAGTATGGCCATTTTCATAATGTTGGTTCTTCCTAGCCAGAGGCAGGGAATATCCTTCCATTTTCTAGTATCCTCTTCAATCTCCATTTTTAGCATAGTACAATTTTCAGCATATAGGTCTTTTATATTCCTACTTAGGTTGATTCCTAAGTATCTCATTTTTTAGATGCTATTGTGAAGGGCAATATTTCCATAATTTCTCTCAGTGAGTTTTTTGTTTGTGTACAAGAATGCTATTGACTTTTGAGCATTGACTTTGTATCTAGCTATACTGCTGAATTTGTTTATTACCTCTACTAGTCTTTTAATGGAGTTTTTTGGGTCTTTATATAGAGTATCATGTCATCTACAAATAGTGATAATTTAACTTCTTCCTTTCCTATCTTTATTCCTTTTATTTCTCTCTCTTGTCTGATTGATCTGGCTAATGTTTCCAGAACTATATTGAATAGAAGCAGTTATAGTGGACATCCTTGTCTTGTTCCTGATTTTAGAGTGAAAGCTTTCAGTTTTTGTCCATGTAGTATAATGTTGGCTGATAGTTTGTCATAGATGGCCTTTATGAGATTGAGGTAGGTACCGTGTATTCCAAGTTTATGAAGGGTTTTTATCATGAACAAGCATTGGACTTTATTAAAAGCTTTTTCTGAGTCTGTTGCGATGACCATGTCATTTTCGTTTTTGACTCTGTTGATGTGGTATATTACATTTATTGATTTGCATATGTTAAACCATCCCTGCATTCCTGGAATGAATCCCACTTGGTCAAGATGTATAATCTTCTTGATGACTTGTTGCATTCTATTTGCCAGTATTTTATTGAGAATTTTTGCATCTATGTTCATTAGTGAGATTGGCCTATAGTTCTCCTTTTTGGTTGGGTCTTTCTCTGGTTTTGGTATCAGAGTAATACTTGCCTACAGGAATGATTTAGGGAGGATTGATTCCCTTTCAATTTCATTGCAGAGTTTAAGGAATATTGTCATCAGATCTTCTCTAAATTTCTTATAGAATTCAGCCATGAATCCATCAGGACCTGGGCTTTTCTTTGTTGGTCAGTTTTTAATCACATTTTCAGTTTCATTAGCTGATATTGAGTTGTTCAAAATTGCTGTAATTCTGGATTGAGTTTTGGGAGTGCATATGTTTCTAGAAATCTGTCCATTTCTTCTGTGTTTTCCATCCTATATGAGTAGAGGTTTTCAAAGTAGGTATTTATGATCTTTTGAATTTCCATGGGATCTGTAGTAATTTTCTGTTTTCAGTCCTTACTGCATGAATTTGAGTTTTTTCTCTCTTTATGTTGATTAGGTTAGCCAGAGGTTTATCAATTTTGTTTGTTCTCTCAAAAAACCAGCTTTTCAATTCATTAATATTTTGTATTTTTTTTTAGTTTCAATTGCATTAATTTCTGCTCTGATCTTTACAATTTCCTCTTTTCTATGAGCTTTGGGTTTAACTTGCTCTTCTTTTTCTAGAAGCTTGAGATGTAGCATTAAGTTTTTTATTTGTGCTCATTCTGTTTTCTTGATATGACAGTTTATTGCTATATATTTCCCCCTTAAGACTGCTTTCATTGCATCCCACAGATTACGGTATGTTGTTTCAGTATTTTCATTGTGTTGCACGTATTGTTTTATTTCTTCTTCAATTTCATCTGTAACCCACTGGTTGTTCAGAAGGTTTTTACTTAATTTCCATGTATTTAGGCAAGCTTTAAAATTTCTTTTGCCATTAATTTCCAATTTCATTGCACTATGGTTAGATAATGTGCATGGGATAATTTCAATCTCTTTGCATTTACTTAAGAATGTTTTATGGGTTATTATATGGTCTATTTTGGGGAATGTCCCATGCACAGCTGGGAAGAATGTATATTCTGATATGGTTGTGTGGAATACTCTGCAAACATCTACTAAGGCCATTTGCTCACAGGTATGATTCAGTTCTATTATTTCTTTGCTGACTTTTTGTCTAGTTGATCTATCTTTTTGTGACAATGAGGTATTAAGGCCCCTGTTATAATTGTGTTCTTGTGTGTTTGGTTTTTCATGTCCATGTATATAGATGGCTCTTCCTGTATTTGGTGCATATGCCTTTATAATTTTTCATTCTTCCTCTTGAATTTTTCCACTAACAAGTATGTAGTGACCTTCTTTATCTCTTTTAATCATTTTAGGTTTGAAGTTCACATTGTCTGCAAACAGAATAGTTAACCCTGCTTTTTGTGGGTCCTGTTGCATGGAATATTATTTTCCATCCTTTGACTTTTAATCTGTGAGTTTCCTTTTGAGTCAGATGTGTTTCTTGTATACAGCATATTGTGGGATCCTGTTTCTTGATCCATTCTGTCAACCTATTTCTCTTGATATGTGAATTGAGGCCGTTTACACTTACGGATATAGCTGATACATACTGGCTCAACTTTGGCATGTTATGTTCTAGTTGTTTGTTTTCTGCTTCTCCCCCTTGTTTAATTGGTTGTCCTGCCTGATGGTTTCTTTCTGTTATTGTTCTGGAGATTGTGGTCACTTTTATCTCTATCTAGTATGTGTTTCACTACTCTTTCTAGTGTTGGTTTGGTGTACATAAATTTCTTTTGTTGTTCTTTGTCATTGAAGTATCTTGTTTCTCTATCAAGTTTGAAAGTAAGTTTTGCTGAGTTGAAAGTTGTTTTGTTTCAGGGATTGAAACACCCTACTCCTCATCTTGAGGGTTTGTGCTGAAAAGTCTGCCATGATTCTAATGGGCTTTCCTTGATAGATGAGTTGTGTCTTTTCTCTAACAGCTTTTAGTTTTCTGTTTTTCTGTTGTATGTCTGGGATCTTTGTTATTATATATCTGTGTGTAGATTTATGTTGGTCGTGACTGTCTGGTGCTCTGTATGCCTCACTTATCTGCATATCAGATTTTTTCCCCATGTTTGGGAAATTTTCTGCTATTCCTTCTGGATAGTTTACCTATGTCATTTGCATTGACTCCTGCATTTTCACTGATGCTTATTAGTTTTATATTGTTTCTCTTAGCATCATCTTGAAATTGATGGATTGTCATTCCATGCAGCTTTGTTATTTTTAAAAGTTCTAGCCTTTCATGATCACTAATTGTGATCCTATCCTCAAGGTCTGAAATTCTATTCTCAGCTTCACTGAAATGGTTTTACCAGCTTTCAATACAAATTTTGTTTCTTGGCTATCTCTATGAGTTTGTTTCATGGATTCTGCTTATTTTCTATATTGTTCGTTCAAGGTTTTAATCAGTTTCCCATGCTCTTGTACTCTTTTATCTATTTCTTCTCTAGCTGCCCTGAGCAATTCCTTTACTAAGGTTATTTCTGTCTTTACATGAGAGATTACTTCTGATTTGATTTCCTCTGTTGCCTCATAGATTTGTCTTTTTATTTCACTTGCTATCTTTTCAGAGATTTCCAGTGTGTGACTTTTAAAGTCCTTTATTTCAATGTCTCCTTTATATGCTCCTGATGGACTAGCTGTTTGAGGTTGGATTTTACTTTTTCATTTTGTCATTTTCAGTTTTCTAGCTACCATTTGATTTTCAATCCCACTAGTCTTACCTATTGGTAGTGTGTATCTTAGGTTCCTACTCTTTGGTTGATGTTTGTCCAGTTGCTGGGTGCAACAATGAAGGTGGGGCTCATCACCTGAGTTCCTTCTGCAGGGCCTGTTAGATGAGTCCTATGTTCTTCCTAGGCTGACGAACCAAACTGATGGAAGCCTGTTGATGTCTTCTGTTTGGATGAGGGGTTACTGAGTCTGCCATTGCACAGCACAGTTAATTCACTGCAGTCCAAGGTTTTAACAGTTGGCAATAGAAGGCCTGTAAACTTCTCTTCATGGGATCATCTGGTCTTGCTTATCCTCCAGTTTATTCATGATTCTGTCTTCAAGGAGATCAGACCTGCATTAGCTGGTTCTCTAGTGTTCCAATCTCTTCATTGTGAGTTCCCCTGGAGTAGACGATTGCAGAAGCCTTCAAATGCACTTACATCCTTATCACCCAGCTCTGCTGCTTTGCACCTTTTGCTCACTTCTGATCTTGGACCACAACTGGTGGATCTCCAACTCAGGAAAAGTGCTCGGGCTCCCTCCGACAGTTTGGGAGAAAGTCTCGCCACTGCGCATGCCTGCTCGCGCGCCTTAGCCCCTCAGTTCCCCGCATGCCCCTCCAACCTGCTTGATCATTTCTAAAGGGGTTATAAATTGAAAAGAAGAAAATATTTATTATTTAATAAAGCATCTTTTCATGGCCTGGAATTATGCAAGACTTTTTTGAACAAGACATATAAATTATTAACCATAAAATTTGAAAGCAATAAATTGAACTCTATTCAGAATGTCTCCATGAAAATGCCTTTTTGACACTATAGTGTGAGAAAAGATAATTAGCAATATATGAATCTGACCAGTTACATATTCAAAATATATAAAGAACTTTTTACAAATCAATTTAGAAAAGAGACACCCATTAGAAAAAAGGATAAGAAATTGAACAGATACTTCACAATAGACAATATCCAAATATCCAATAATCATATTTAAAGTTCCTCTAACCTCATTAATCATTAAGGAAATCCAAAACTACTACTATAATGAGATACCACTAAGCATCTACCACATTGATTAAGTGCAATGAACAGATAATACCAAGTATTAACTAGGATGCATATCAATGAAAACTCTTACAGCTTTAAAGAGTATAAATTAGTGAAACTCTGGTAGTATCTATTAAAACTGAATGTATGCACACTTTAATAGAAATTCAATTTCTAGATATATACCCTATAAGAATGGAAAATTAGTTTTACAAAAAGTCACATACGAGGATACTCATATTAGATTTATTAGTAATAGCCATAACCTGATGTAAAGGATCTCACACACACACATGAGCCAGAAATGTAAGGATACATGCTTATGATTACATTTAAAGTTTAAAAAGAAAAGAATTCATCAACATGTTATGCTGTTAGTTATCACCAGCATGAATGGATGTTATTCACTGACTGTCAAAATAGAAGGATTTAGGGTATGGCTAAAACAGAATTTATTAATTTGTATATTGGCTAGGCAAATATATTTAAGTTGAAAATCAATTGAGTTATATACTTATGATTTACAGTCTCTTATGTATTTACTGCTTCAGTAAAAAGTTTTAAAATGTACTATTTGGTGTAGGGAAGCCATCAGCAAAACAAAGTAAATCTGTCACAACAAAGACATCCACATATAGCCTCTATCGCAGGACTAACACATTCTCCCTCACTCAGAGGCACCTGGAGACACTAGTGGGAAATCTCATCACATCCCTAAGTCAAGAAATTTGGGGCCAAGCCTGAGAAACTCCTTTAATTCTTCTCAGCTGCTACCTAAGGGAGGCAGAGGCACCTTAGAGACCAATGTAAAATAGTAAATGCTTTGAAAATTAAACCACAATTGAAACCACAACCCACAAAAGTATAACAGACCTATTGTGCTAAACTTGAACAAGGTAAATGGCTGCTAAAATAAAACAGTTGAGTTCTATATATATTCTAGTTATTAGTGTGTTTAAGATGTAGCTGGCAAAGTGTTTTTTTTTTTTTTTTTCTATTTTGTAAATTTTCTCCTCACTCCTTTGGTTGTTTTGTTTGCTGTGCAATAGTTTTTAACTGATATTCTCTCATTTGACTCACAGTTTCTCTTATATGAGAATCTCAAAGTATTAATAAATAAAAGGGAAAAATAAAATATATATAATAGGAAACAGAGAGGTAGAGTTCTTGCAAAAGGGAAGGGAACCGAGAGATAAAAGAAAGGGGAAAAGTACAGAAAAAGAATTAAGGTGTGTCATGTACATGTGCCAACTTCCCACAATGAATGTAATTATTATGTATTACAAACATGCACTAAGAAAAATAACAAAAAACCAACCAACAAAACATAAGACCTAAAGCTCAATATCTACCAATATAATAGATAAAATATCCAAGAAGAAATTACAATTTATTCTTTGTATTAAGAAGCAAGAATATCACAATTTTTGTGAGAACAGTCAACTGATGTCAATGTAGATGAACCAGATATTAGAGTTACTGGACACAGAATTTATTTAATTATTTATATTTTAATGAATAGCAAAATTTACTGATAGTGACAAAGGGTAATACAACAAATGGAAACAGACAAGGATTTTAAATATTGTTTCATAATTAGAAATTCTCTTGAAAAGAAAAAATGAAATCTCAACAAAGAAATAGTTATAAAAATAGGAATACAAAATTCAATTATATTTTTATACATATGAAAGAATAATCTATAAATGAATTTGGAGAATAATTCCATTGACTACTGTATAAAAAGAAAACTATTTAAGAACAAGCTTAACAGAAGTGTAGAATTTGTACACTGATGACTGTAAAATATAGTTAGAGAAATTAAAAAAGACCTAAATAAAGTACAAGACATATTATGTTTATGAATTAAAAGATTCCTTATTCTTAAAATGACAGCAGTCCCCAGCTAATCTATAGATTCCAAACAAGCCTATGAAAATCCCAGCTGCTTTCCTTGTGAATAGTTAAACAGTTGTTCTAAGATACCTGTGGAAATTAAAGGGATCTAGGATTGCAGGAACACTTTTGAAAGAGAATAAAGCTGAAGGAGTAACAGTCCCAGATTTCAAGATTTATTACAAAGCTACAGGAGTCAAGACAATGTAGTACTGACATAAAAATAGAGGTATAGATCAAAGGAGCAGTATTCAGAGTCCACAAGTAACTCATAGTATCTACAGTTAATTGTTTTTCACCGAGGGTACCAGGACAATTCAGTTGAGAAAATAATAGTCTTTTTAATATATGATTTGGGGGACTCTCTATATCCATGTGCAAAAGAATGAATTGGTTGGACTTCTTATCTCATTTGCTATATAAATTTAACTGAAAATATGTCATGAAGCTAAATGTAAGAGCTCAAAGTATAAAATCCTTTGAATAAAACATGAAAATTAATAATAACTGGGTTAGGTCGTATATATGACATCAGAATCACAGCTATGAAAGAAACAGATGGATACATTGTAACTTATCAGAGAAAAAAAATTATGCTTGAAGAGATATCATGAAGAAAGTGAAAACGTAACCTGAAGAATGAGAGAATATTTTTGTAGGTCATATATCTCATGAGAGATTTGTGTCCTAAATATAAATATAAACATAAATCAACATTTAAGAAGAAAAATAGACAAACAATTCAAATAGACATTTCTCCAAGAATATATAACTGAGTTTTACTCATAGGAGGTGCTTTACATCATCAGTAATCAGCAAAATGAAAATCAAAGTCATAATGAGACACTAGTTCAAATCTACTAGTATGAGTATGATCTAAAATACAGACAATAACCTTTAAATTTTATGACTTTTCTCAATCAGTCAAATAAACTCTAAGGTACACTATTATCTGGTCTATTACTACACATTATTTGAACTTTGAACTTTTACTGTCGTAGTCTAACCTTTTACAGTATGGAGGGGAGAAGGAAGGAACAGAAAAGGGATAAAAAATAGAATCAAAGAAAACGTGAAATTAGAGCTTTTACAAATGGGAAGGGGATTAAGATTTAGATGGAGCAAGGAGTGGTGGGAAGAGAAGAGGAAAAAAATTATTAATATATGTTCATATACAAATGCCCCATGATAAATGCACATCATTATGTACTGCAAACATGTACTAATAAGCCATATATTAAAATATAAAGTATGTATATAGTGTAATACAAAAAAGTTTCAAACTGTGGGTTTAGCAAGGGTAGGGGATATAAGTAACCATTGTTGATTTCCTATTATCTTGTTTTGAAGTCCTCTATCACTTACACTGTTTTGTTTTGATTGGCTTTATTCTGTTTTACTTTTCTTGGTTTTATTCTCTTCAAAATAAAAATTACAAAAAATAGCATAAATAATTTGAGAAGGAATAAAGTTGGAGAATTGACAATATTTGACTTGAAATCTTATTATGAAAGAATGATTCTTAATAGAGAACTCCTTTGCACTGCCAGGGAACATTGGCAATGGCTGGGGATATTTTAAGTGAGACGCAGCTAATAGCACTTACTAACTAGAGAATGTGATGATACTGATCAAAATTTACAGTGCACATTGTAGTTCCCACACAAATAATTATCCATTCCAAAATGTTAAGTGTGTCAAGGATGAAAAACCTGCTCTTAGAGTAATCAAATACATATTTAATCTAAAACTCCATCACCTGGAGAATGTATAAACAAAGTATATCAACATAAAGGAATATTCCTTGGCATAAAAGTAAAGCAAAATTACTGTTATGATAACCCTCACTTCATCTAATTTCATTATGTTAAGCAAAAAATGCAAATCCTAAAAACTCAAAAGGTTCCATTTGATCTATTTATGTGAAATTCTGAAAAAGGAGCACTTACATATTTGTGGTTACCAGGGGTTCATCATAGGGGTTGAATTGCTAAAATAGATCAATGAGGAAAGAATACTTTGACATGTTGGAGCTGTTTCATTTGTTCTTTATGTTGTTACATAATTGTATACATTTATAAAAATTCACAAAACTAATATATAAAGAGTAAATTTTAGAGTAGGTAAGATATATATTATAAAAAACCTCTAGCCTCAAAATTTAAAAAATAACAAAAGTGAAGCTTCACTCAATGTCTCCAGTTCAGTTAAAATGAAATAAATAGAAAAACAAAATGCTTTCCTCCTTTCAACCACATATATGTATGCATATGATATTACAAATAGAAGCTGATAGGCATTCATTTAATTTATATTAAAATAGATATTAAGGAGATTTGCAGACATAAAACAAGACCATTCTCAAAAATTTTTGTGAGAATATAATTTTGTGAGAATTTTTGTAAATATAAAATTTTTATTCATAAAAATATATTATTGTTGTTATTTTAATTGAATTAATAAATATTGTAAATATTCAACTTTTATCTCTACATTTTTGTTGTTTTCTTGTTGAGACAGTGTCTTACCATGTAGTTCAGGCTGGCCTCAATCTCAGTAATATAATTCAGGCTGGCCTCAACCTCGAAGGAATGCTCCTGCCCTAGCCTCCTGAGTGCTGGAAATGCAGATGTGTGCTACCACAGCTGACTGAATTTCAATTTTTATATCTATATAATTAGTAGTGTGATTCTTTGATATATGTATGCATTGTGGAATAATGCATCTATCTATGGCAATAACCTATATATTTTTAAAAAACCTTGGAATCTTCTGTGTATTTGGTTCTGAGTCCAAAATGATTGAGAAGCTGAAAACAAATTGCTTAGAAGAATGAAAAGATAGGAATCTGGAAGGAAACTGAGGTGCTTAATACCTATAAGTTACAAGGTTGCTTTGAAATCTGCAACAATCTCATTGAGATTGTTTTGGGTCACAAGAAAAGGCAAATAAAAATTTTTGTTCTTTAATCTATCTATTCTTGGATCCCTCAGTTATTATAACCATGCTTAATAATACAACCATTGCCTACATGCTTATGCACAACACTTCTGTGCTCTCTCATTTCATTCGCATGACAGTGTTCCATGTAGACATTTTAAACTTGCTTTTACAGATGAGAATCTATCTCAGAGATATAAATTATTCAAGGTCACAAAGCTAAAAATTTCTCTATTCATATTCCTTCCAGAGCCTCTTTCTTTTAGTATAGGCTTGTGAGTCAGGCAGTCCTGTATTCGCATTCTTGCACAGCCATTTACTCTATGTATGTTTTGATAGTTGGTATATATAAATTGGAATAGTGTCTATCCAACAGTGCTGTGAAAATTAAAGAAATGAATGGACATAAAATTTGTTCCAAAACAAACATTAACCAAATGTTAACTCCTAGTATGCATCAATGTCTCTCTTCATCTATATCTGCTATATGAGGTTATTAGAAAATTTTTTATAAAGTTCTCAAATGCATTGTCTGGCACATCATTAGCAGACAGTAAGCAGTAGCTTTAATTGTTACACTGTCATCCTATATTCATGATTATTTGAGGACGTTTCCTTGGTTCTAGTAGGCACATTTTTAACATGTGCTCTGGGTTCATCTAAAATTTCTATTTAAAAAGTCACAGATCTGAAGTACTTGTAGTTACAAAACAGAATTAGATATTACTTCTGATATTATATTTAGAGAGTATAGGGTCAAGGATGTTTAATGTCATATCAAAATTTTGCTTCTGTACTCAATACTAGTGCTAACAGTGAAATGGTTACTCATCTAAAAGACTGAAGCAAGTTTAATAATATTGAATCTCACTACTTACTATGTTTTCCCATATTCGACAACCGGAGGGTATGTATCAAGCTTATTCAATCCATTCACTTCATAAGATTTTATAATATAAATAGAAGCTATATAGGATATTTCTATTTCCACTCATATCTTACTCATTGCTTTAAAAAATATATTATCTTAATTTAAATAAAATTTTCCCCTAAAAATAGTTATGCTGTGAAAATGTTCATATCTTCCTTGTACTTCTATGCTATTCCCATACCATTCCCAATAGGCTTCCATTATTATCAGTTCCTTATATATATTCTTCCAGAAATTTTTCCTTTTCAGTACATAAACATAAATAACACTGTAGAGTTTACTAAAATTTTAATGTTTAACCAAACTTGATTCTTGGTATAAACTTTAAGACAAAAAAATCTGTGTCAAACCCTGTGGATCCCTAGTATGCCTATCGAGAGAGCTGATGGTAGCAGACATTAGACTTTGCAGAGACTTTAGACTTTTGGGGGATGATAAGAAAATGGCAGGACAGGACAGGAAGTGAAAGTAAAAGTGATTAAGGTATGTATCCGTCTGCCAAGATGAATAATTATTATGTATCACATATATAATAAGAAGAAACATTCTGAATGTACATGTAGTGGTTTTATTTCCTCTGCTTGTCTTTGGCATTGATTTAGAGTGGAGTGTCTGGAATTGCTTTTGAACTGTTTTTGAAGTCCCATTCATTCCCCCTGGCAAGCCAACCCACTTGTATTTTAAGTAGAAAGCTGAAGAGGGAAGATAGTAAAAATGACACGCACAAGTTTTGATCCTTAGCATTTTGAGGCAAAATGGGTACTTTAAAACTGATACTCTGCCTTCAGATTCATGTTGTTTCATGTATACTATGCTTATTCTATCTTCTTTTGTGTGCTTTTTCAAACTTAATTTGTAATGTATTGTTTATATCAAAATAGCTAGAAGAGAAGATTTTGAAGGTATTCACCATAAAAAGTAATAAAAGCTGAAGGTAATAGGTATGCTAATTATCTTAGTTTTATAATTATCCAATGTATTAAAACACCATTTGTACCTCATAAATTATGTATTGATCACAAATAAAAAATAAATTTATAAGATTTAAGAAAAAGACAACCTTGCATTATATATGCACTTAAACCAAGGGAATATCAGGAACTGTGGATGATCTGTATAAAGATTATCTTAATTGAAACAGAGCCTCAAAAGGAGGTATAGTTTTATTATACCATTCCTTTAAAATTATTTATAGATATCATTTATAAGGTTAGAGGTGGTGATATGAAAATTAATGTTCATCAGGTCTGCTTTGAACTCTTTATTAGATTATGTAATAGTACTAGAGGAATTTCTTTCTGTCTATGAACCAGGTTAATCTGGACTTCCTTACCAGGAACCTCTTTTCTTTCATATAGTGAGTCAGAAGCCGCACTTCCTCCTATCTGTGCTCCCTCATTCCCTAAGATTACAGCTAACAGAAGGATAGAGAAAAGAAGGAATCTTCTTAGAAAGTATCCATATTTGCTGCAAGGGAGGTGAGCATTGCAGTAGTTTTCTGGGTAGCTGCTTCTTAACATCAGTTTCTTCCCAAGAAAATGGGACCATTGTTATATAGCTAGAAATCTCTGATGTAAACTCTCTTTAAGATATTTTATTATTTTTTATTATCTTATATGGCCTTGCAATCGAATATATTAGCATGTTTTGTGTAGTTTTATTTTAATTCATATTAGTGTCAAAATAACAGTAGCCACACTTCATGGTATGTCATTTATGTGACATTTTGTGCTAGAACATTTATGTGTGAATCTCATTGTGAATGCAAAAGAGTTTTTCTAAAATGGAAATCAGATCCGTGTTCACCTCTAGTCTTTCCTGAGATACCCTCTAGGTGTGTGACCTTAGGAAAATCATTTAATCTCTTCTACTCTGTGTTTCCTCATCCATAAATTTAGGAGATTAAATAAATTGTGACTCCAAAGATCCTTTTGATGTTAAAATCATATAGTGTATGTGTTATGTTAATTTTAAATCTTTACAGTGACATTTTGTTTCAATTATTTATTTACTGATATAATTTAGTTATCATATTGAAGAAATATCTCATCATCATTTTCAGTCAGAAGTCCTCACTGAAAGAGTAAAAATTTGGTATTTGTATTCATTCATATCTAATTAAATTTAACAGCAGCACAAAATAAATGATTACCTGTTTTGGATACAATTTCATAATAAGACCTCTGAAGGTCATTTGAAATACTACACTAATTAATGTTTTATTTCCAGCCTTCCTTAATTATTCTAGCCAGATGGTCCTTTATTTATGTTATTGCTAGAGGTTTCCAGCTGAGGTTGTTTGATTGTTGAAGAAAAATATGTGATGGCATTATACGATAACTGTAATTGAATCGTTACGTATGTTAGAGCTTTGGAGCCGTCTGTCCCTGTTCTATCCACATCTGGAAAATCAGTTTGTTGACATAGTACTTTGACACCTCTCTCTTGAGCGACATTCTGCACTGTGTAGTTGAAACTCAAATGGTAAAACTACTCTGCCTTTTTTTGTAAAAGGAGACACATTGCAAATATCTCTTTGCAAAACTTATTTTATGAATGAAATAAAAATTCTAAAATAAGTACACTTTTGAGGCCATAGTCTGTTTTCCCAATGTCTTAATAACCTCAGGAATAAACTGTTTCATTAAGGTCAAATTTAAAATTTGTGCAGGTTAACTACCATTTAAGAAGCAGTTAAATGGAGGTTTTATGTCAGGGAACTTCAAAAAATCTAAATGAATTATCATCTGAATAGATACTGCAATAAAAGAAGCAGACTTAAAATGGAAGATAAAAATGATAAAGTGACAGTAAATTAGAGAATAGATCTAAAAGCTATTGTTATGAAGAACAACAATAGACCTCCTGAATTATCTACACTTCTTTACAAAGTATCTCTTTACTGTGAGTTTTAGAATTCCTGAATAAATTAATAGTACTTTATACAAAAGCTTCTATCAGCCACATTAGGTGGAAAGCCTTATTAAAATGGCCACATGCAACTTAACACTGTACAATATTCTTCCAATGGAACATGGTTTCATTATTATAGTACTTAAATTGTGCACCTGCAGAATAAATCAGTTCAGTGACCTTCTTTGCAATATGTTCAAAGACTCTGAAACCTAAATTTCTGCAGAACTAACGCAATTGAACATGATTGTCCAAATATTTGGTGATTCAGTCTATATGTTATTCACTCATATTACTTGTCATATATATGTACATGTAATATGTATTTCAGAAGTTTTTTTCCTTAAGTTATTGCTTGATTATAATACACTTAAAGATATTTAATATTAGTGATTACAAAACATCAATTGTGGTTATATTTTGATGCTTAATTGAATGAATAAAGAAAAATAATTCCCAATGGAATATACATGTGTGCATATACATTTATGCATATCTGAGAAAAATGACTAAATGCATTTTTTAATTTAAAGAAACTGAAGAACAAGTTTCACTACAATTCTTTACTTCACCTGCTGGCCAACACTTAATTTATAAATGAACTCCAGTGTTTCACAGAGACAGTCTGAAGTATTTTAAAGGTTATGTTTGAAAATACATGCAAGGCATTCATAAAATTAATGCAGATTATAAGAAATCAGAGAAGGGGAGCTTTTATATAAACATCTTGCTAAGAATTTATTATTTAGTTAACTACAGTTATAATCTTAAAAATAACTATGATTTCATTGTTTAAACAATTCACTAAATTATGTTATAGGAATTTTATTTCTATACATTGAGACTATCTTGTTCATGAATTTGATATGAGTTTCTATAAATTCAGTTCACATAATAAAATCCTAAATAATTCAAGTTAAGATTAACATTTTGCAGTTTTAAATTTTTACATATAATTTTGTAGATTTTCATAGAGGTAAAAATGATTAATATATCTCTATCTAAATGTACCTCACAGAAACTATTATTTGTGTTTATCCTTAGACTAATATAGTCTAAGGAAAGTTAGAATTTTTTCTATCTTGTATTTTCTTGATTGTATATTTTGAGGTGGTGAAATGATTAATCATTCTCAGTTACTAGAAAGTTACTGAATATAGTATGACCTAAAAGCTAGAGCCTGAGAAATTCCAACACAGACCAATAATAATAGATACTATTGTATGTTTTATCCCTAGTATATGACTAGCATACTTATTTTTCATTTTATTATTTATGATATATACATGACTATATCATGAATATATACATAACACTGTCACTTAACGTGGACAGATTATATTTAGGAAAATCAGAAAAAGGGAAATATGCATATAAATGTTTCCATTAATAAAAGCCCTTAATGTTAAGTGCAAAATTTTAAAGAAGCAGTGTATATTTGAAGTCTAATGAAAGTATCAGAATCGCAGTCTACAATCTTGCATACATTGTATTTTTATGAGACCATTATGTATTAAGCATAAAATCCATAGGTAAGAAAGATTTATTTACTTAAATTTTATTTTGTAAAGTAAAAAATTAATTATTAATTTATAGTCCATGCTGATTTTCATTCAATTTAGTAAAAAGTAAAGACTATTATAAATTTAAATGTTTGTTATATAGCTTCTACTTTAAAAATAGAACAAGTACTTTTGATTTAGTAACTTTAAAATAAAAGATTTTATCTGCCATTGTATAAAATAATCATAACTCCAAAACTGTATACTAAATCAATAAATGATCTAATAAATTCAAGAAGCTGAACAGAATACATTCAGTTTATAAATGAAACACTTCAGATTTATGGCATTGAATTTAAAAAAATTTATGGGTTTGAATTTTTAAATCTTGATTCTATGACTTTAGAAATGCTGTGTTGGTTGTTTATAAACATGCTTATAAACATATATACAGCAACACATGTATGTGTAAAAATACACCTGTTTAATCTGTGAATATGATAATATTCATCTGAAAATGCCATGTGCATTTGTTTTATCCATCAGTGCCTCCTTGTGGTTTTCAGTATACCAATTATACTCATCGTTATGTACTGCAAACATATACTAATAAAAATTTTTTAAAAATTTTAAAAACTACATTCTTCAGCATCAAATAAAAAGCATTGATAATATGATCACAATTCTCTCTCTCCCTCTCTCCCCCTCCCTCTCTCTCTCTGTTTCTCCCTGCTGCATATTTTTCCTTCATTCCACACTGATTTTGCCCTAAATTTTCCTTGATCACTCTATTTTAGATCTGTTCACAGTATTGTTTTGTTTCTCCCTAGTATGGAAAATTTGCTAACTCTTCTGTTATATACAGCACCTCCATTGTTAAATTATAACAATATCAACAGACTTTTCTTTAGGTATCCAGTTATCACTGTCCTCTGGAGGATATTCCCAGGTATGTGATCCTCAGTCTGGGCCAATTTCTCATCTGTATCCTTCTAGCATCCTGTGCTTACCTTGATGAGGGGATAGCTCACACTGTTGCAAAATTTGCTATTTAATCATCATTCTCCTCAATATTCTAAGCTTGTTTTGAGGGGGGGGGCAAGTCTTGCATCTTAGTTATCTTTACATTTCCAAAGCAATGCAGCAAAAATGCCCTGGCACATAGTAGCAAATAAATATTTACTTTGATATATTTAACAAATAAAATCACTCATAAGGTCCATCTATAAACATAACCTTCAGTATGCCTATGATAACATTTTGTTATACAAATAATTTCTGGTTTTAGAGAAATAAATCATGAAAATTAATATTGGTCTTCTCTCATTTCTCTTTTAAAATAATCTGTCATATTTTTGTCATATGTTTTAGCTTCAGAACTAAATACAATATTTGTAGTTTGACACATTCGTTATTGACATTTCTTCAAAGTAGAGGATATTTACTAGTTATTTTACATGAGAAATATTGGCATTGCTGTTATGGATGGAATGAAAAAATTTATGCTGCTAGTAAGTCAGTTTCTAACTTTTGTTCTCATTGACCAATTTAAATTATTATTTGGAAAAGCAGTAGTTTAATTATTATAGTGGCACATTTCATTTTTAAGTAAAAATTTTAATACCATATATTAAGTAAGGGACTGTGTTATTTTATACCTGTTAGTTTTACATGTAGGTGATATGTTTAGTTAAACAATGAGAGCTATTGATCAGAAATAGTCATTTCGTTATTGCTACAAATAAGATGTAAAATTAAGATGATCCTAAATTCTTTGACATTATTCACAAAGAAAAATAATGCTTGTGTTCCTTTGCCTTGCATCTGAGTAGGCACTGGGTATTTTTTCAGTAGTAAATAGTGGAATTGATGCAGTGCCAGTTTCTTGGCTCAGATCATAAAGGATTGGCACCTTCCACTTCTTGTGTCTTCAAACATGTACTTTTAGAATATTTGTTATAAACTACCTACAATGTAGGAAGTTTTTCCTTTCTGAGACCACCATGTAGTGAGAGGTTCTTGAAAGCATGCAGAAAGAGGGAAGAAAATGAGAGACAGATACAAAGAGCATCAAAATACCAGATATGTGCATGAAGATGTGGGTAATTCTTAGAATTGAATTTTTCAATCAAGAACCCACATGTAACAGAACATAAATCAGAAGGAAAATACCTATCCAAAATTCCTGAATCAGAATTATGTATTGGAATAGTTTGTTCACTTCCTGAGACATGGACAATTAATGCAGTTAAATAATTTATGAATAGTGAATATAAAAATATTATATTTTAAAGCTATTTTGTAGTATCTCTTTTATCATACATACATATTTTTAAAAAATCTATAAACTGACCTATTGTTAATAAACTGAAATTGAATGTGAATTATAGTTTAATGGCTAAATGGTTATATGAACATGCTACAAGCAGAATGATGTACTAAGATTCTTGTATTTATTCACAGAATTAGCACAAATATGCCAACTATGAATGCTGATAGAAGTTTATTTTATTAGTGACTCATCTACCAAGAGTAGCATTTCAATACAGTGATATGATTTTCTGAAAGGGTAAATTACTTATAAAGTTAGGATAAAAGCAAAAGACAGTCTTGTCTTTAAATGTATAGCAGTTGCACTCCTGATTTTTGCTATGAATAACCACTTACGTGAAGTATGCTAGTTTGATCATGTTTTGTGCCTATATCTTGTAATCTGAGCAGCTGCTTTGAAGATAGCAATACACAATATCTGAACTATTGTTAGAATACTATTATTTTGTTTTGAAATTCTTTATCATTTTTATTATTTTTGCACTTTAAAATTAAAAAATAATGAAAAAATATCTATTATGTGTATAAAAATGTAGATGTGTGTTGGAATTCTGTAATTATAAACTGGTGAGTGCTTGGCCAGCTACGTGAAGGCGATGGAGAAATCAGAGTTTCGTGATTGTGGAAGGACTGTAGGACCTTTGGATTTCCTGGGTTCTGTACATGAAATACCAGACCAGATATTTTCTTATTCAAAATGACAAACTCGGCATGCACTCACACATACATAACACATTTTCACAAAATTCCAACGTGAGAGTTGCACTTCAACCAATTAAAAACTTCTGCTTTAAACACTGCTTCTTATTTGTCATCTTTTTATGTTTCAGCTCAAGTATCTTGCTGACAATACATGTTTCCTAAATTCCCTGGGTTTACATATATTATTTATCACACTAAACATAATGCAAATTGTTACCAAACTTTCCCTCTGTGAAATTTATTAACAAATATAATCCGTATATGTAAATATTGATATGTAAATGTCAGAGTATACCTTTTAGATAATATTACCTATCATATTTTATCCTTCCCTATTTATACCCCTAATAGGTTTTTTCCCTTTTGTCTATATATGGCTTTACTTATATGTAATTATACAAAACACCACAGGGAGAGCAATTTTTTTTCTATTTAGGTATTGCTTATCCAGAATAAATAAGGGTATGTAGTGTTTGTTATGTTTGTTGAAGAGATAGATGACAAATAGACTATTACTATATTTCTTCCATGGGTAATTATGATTCTAGAATGTTTCAGCACTTATTTATTTATTTGTTTGTTTATTTATTGGGTGATACTAGGAACTGCACTCATGACCTTGTGTTTGTTAGGCAGGCATTTATGCCACTGAGCTATATCCCTAGCATCTTATTTCAGCATATTTTAAATGACAGAAAATTTTTTATACAGTTGTAATCAATTTGTTTCAAATTTTGAGCCTTGCCCACTGCAGGAGAAAGAATACCAATAGGTAAAATGCCCATAGAACATCAGAGCACTAGCTTGGAGTACAAAACACACTTGCTAGTGAGGTGAAGATACTAATTCTCTTAAGGCAGCCCTCTCTGTACAGCATTTTCCTTTTAGCTAATATTACCTATCATATTTTATCCTTCCCTATTTATTCCCCTAATAGGTTTTTTCCCCTTTTTTCTATATATAAGACTACTTATATGTAATTATACAAAACATCACAAGGAGAGCATAGCATTTTCCTCTAGCTTCCAATAAACCTCCTTTGGACCTTGGAAAGTACAATTCAATTTCATGTGGTTTTCCTACACGATGTTCATACCTTCATGAATAAGCTTTTTATAATTCTTCAAATTATCATAATTTGAATGTATAATTTGTTTGCTCTTGGAACATGCTCCTGGCACAGTTAATTTTCTTCTTGGTGTCCCCACAAAATTGTGAACACAGTCATTCTATTTATTCATTTATTACTTAATTCAATATATATTTATTATGCATCCTAAGTATCAAGCAGCACCCTCAGTCTGTATGAAAGATACATCTATGTAAATCATACCAGCATTAGTTAGGTAGCTATATGCTATGAGATAAGCAGTTATTATTTAGTAATGAGTTCTATAAATGTAGAAAAGTTCATAATCTTATGGAAGCCCATAAAGGCTTACAAGCTTACATATGTATTGAAGATGTTATCTAAAAGAATGTGAAATATAAGCTGAGACTAAATATGAGTAAGAATTAGTCTTGCATAGAGAGGTGAAAGTTAAGAGTTTCTAAAAAATAAGTATATGAATATCTTAATAATAAAAGATAGCAGATTATTTTTGATGAGTGAGAATGTGTCAAAAGACCAGTCTGACAAATGACAATGAGTCAAATTATGGAGGGTATTGTAAACTACATTAATAAGTTTACCTTTGACAAGGATCCATCAAAGCTAAAAAGAATAAAATGGAAAAAAGTTTTAACTTTGTAAATATGAATCTGATTTGATGGAAGAGAATGCATAAGAAGAGAACAAGAATGAAGGTAAGAAAACAGGTTATGAGACCCTGACAGTGGGCCCAAGCAACATGCACGGGACAACTAAACTTCAGAGTGATGTCGTAGGCAACATCTAGAAAAGTGGATAATTTATTGGATTGGATTTCTAATTTCATAAAATATCAGAGATTCTAGCATAAACTTCATTACCAGGTAGCCAGTTGGCTGGCAGTGCTATCAGTGAGGCAGAGAATATGGGCTATGAGATTTGTGATGAAAAATCACAAATGCCACATTAGAGGTGGTAAATCTAAGTGGAGGTATCTAAAATATATATTTAAGTTTTGCAAATTAGGTAGAGATTGTAGTGTAGTTTAGAAAGTTCCAGCACAAAGTAACAGTTGAACAAAGGAGATTAGGACAGAGAACTTGAGGAGGTAAATCTGAGGAACGTGATTGTATCACATGCCAGCAAAAAGACTTTTCAGAATGATTTGAGATGACAGAAGAATAGAATAGAAAAGAATTCAGAGAAAGAAATGAACATGTGAACAAGAAACTTTGGCTAAGACTGTTTCCATGATCAGAAATCCTACAATAGAGAAGTAAGGAGAAAGTAGAGAGTACAGATAACATTTCCCAGGTATTTTTTTCTCAGAAAGAGAGAAGGTAAGGTTCTGATTTTGGTGGATATACTAATGATCAAGGGCATGGATTGCATGTGTGCATGTATTTATGTATGTAAATACATACCAAATATATATGACGCTATGTATCTTTGTGAGGGTATTTTAAGGAAGTTTAAATGCTGACATACAGAGCAGATTAAAAGTATAGGAAAAATAAAGGGAAAATAAGCAGCAGATTTAGATTCATGAGATGGGAGAGTGTTAATATAATTATTTTCAATTTATTTTGTTCTTTCCTTCTAACTTCAGCCCTAAAAAGTCAGAGGCTATACATTTCTTTGCATTTTCAATTCTTAAAACATTACCTATAGAAAACTGGAATTTTCTATATTTTACTTGATGGAAAAAATACAATAGGCTACTAAAAACTTAATTTATCTCAAAACTCTTGAAAGATCTTTGGCCTATATTTTCACTGTTCATGTCTTCAAAAACTGTCAAGTATATGGTTTTGATGTATTTTATCCATTAAAAGCTTTAAAATTATCCACTGTGTGCATTAAATAATAGTTTTAATAATTTTGAATTAGTCTTATGTATGCCATTTTAGCAGTCTTCCAATATGTAGTAAATGAAAAAAGAAGGCAGGAAATTTGAGAAATGAATTAGATCACCATGGTTAAATTTAATCAAATAAGAATTGAAGAACCTATATTATTTCTATGACTACATCAATATATGTGATATGGTCCCTCAATATATAGTTTTCAGTAGTAAGAGTGGGATGATTATGAGAAGATAGTTTTTGTTTTAGGGTCCTATATCTCACCTGTTCTTTTTTTATTGATTGGTCCTATTTCAAAAGACTCAAATTAGTTTTCATTAGATTAGACTGTATAGTAGCCACATGGTTTTCTGTTATACTAAAGTTTCAAATTTAATGAATTACAAGAAGTAATCTAGATCTGTAATAAAATGTCATGAAATATGCTGTGGAGCTTGTCTACAATGACTTGATTAAAGTTAAATTTCATCAGTTATGTTGGTGGTAGTAGAATGTGAATTCTTTGACTAGCCACATGCAGTGCATTTGTCATTTTTCTAAAGCTTACTCAGGCATTGTACTTTTTCAACAATACTTGATCTTTTGCAAACTTTCAGTAAAACATTTGATAATAACATCTATTGGCAAATTTAAAACCAAATTCTCATAAAGGAATTTCAAAATACATTAAAAATAGTTACTTTTGAATGATAGAAGACAAATTCCAACTTCTTGATGACAAATAAATATTAAGTCGATGGAAAATTGATTTTCCTGTGCCATAAAAAGATGGCTTAAATATGAAAAAAATACATTTCATTAATCTTATATAAACCTTTTTTTTTGTGGTACCGGGGATCGAACTTACAACCTCACGCTTGCCAGGCAGGTGTTTATGCCACTGAGCTAAATCCCTGGCCCCAATCTTATATAAACTTTAAAATGTCATTTTTCTGGCTGTGCTATTCAAAATGAACAATAATACTTTGTGAGGATAATATGTATATTTTATCATTTCTATGTACATTATTCTACGAGTAATACATAATGAAAAGAAAATATTTTTGACCAAAAAGTAAATCATTATTTTGCTTATTAATTTTGGGGTTTTTTTGCCATGTATTGTAAACAAACTGCTTTGAAATAATTTACTGTTTATCAGTAAAATAAAATTCAGGCATAAAATAGTTCTGTATTTTTCCAGTTAATTTATTTTTATCATCAAGGGTTATAATCATTTCCCATATATGGAAGCTATCAAAATTGTCATAAAAATAATTTGATATGAAATTCTTCTCTCAACATTTCAATTTATTATTGGATATAGAAAATATTAACATCCCAGCCCCCTTTTTCTACTCCTGGAGTTAGAATCCCAAACACTTTTAAGTGTTTTTTCTTAATGCTTATTTTTAAATTAACCTAAGTAGTATTTTATTCAGTGATAAAGTCAAGGTCAGCTTGTCCTATGTCAGTCTATTCCCCTTAACTGTTTCTATATTTGAAAATCTAAGTCATTGTATATTAAATACTGAGTTTTCATTTATATAATTTTAAAACCATACTAAATCAATTCAGCTTATGAACATTATCTCAGAAATATTACTACTGCTTGGTCATTTGGCTACTGGAACCAAAGACCAGATGGCAAAACATCTCATAGTTCCTCATTAATCCAGAAAATACAACTATAGAAAAAGCATCACTTTTGGTGCTCTGATTGTCATTAAGATAAAAGTTATCAAGAAGTTAAAAACTACTAATATGGAAAGACAGAAGTTGGGAAAAAAGATTCAAACATTCTTTTTATATAGATATATTACACAGTCATTGGTTATTGGTTTGTAAAGAAAGATCTCTGATAACAAACTCTTTGTTTTCCTAGAGAGAACTGAGGTACATTGAAAATAAATTACCTATCCATTATAACTCAGCCACTTAATTAACCAAGACTATAACTCTAGCTTGTGATTCTTTTTTTGTATTTTATTTAAAGAGAAAAAACAGCAAAACAGAAAAAAAGGGTAGAAACAATACATAAGTTCAAAAAAAATAAACAGTAAGAAGTCACTAGTTGATAAATTACATTTTGTCTTCTTAGGTATAGTTGTTCAAGTTACAAAATTAAAGCATACAAAGTGGACATTCAAACAGTGAGGCAGCAAATAGGTCTGTTCAATGATCCAACAAAAAATTAGCAACATGGTTATCAATCCTACACACTTAAATATGCATGCAGTTATATATTTTTTAAATTTTTTAATTAAAGGGATAAAACAAAAAAAGAGAAATATTGCAGAATTTCAAAAAAACAAATAGTAAGAAATCACTAGCTGATAAATTACATATTGCTCTTTTAAAAATAGTTGTTCAAGTTACAAAATTAAAGCACACAAATTGGACACTCAATCAGTGAGACTGCAAACAAATCTGTTCAACAATCAAACAAGAACTAAGAAATATGGGTAATAATCCTGCACACATAAATATACATGCAGTTATATCTTTTATGGCACTTCCTATTTTCTCTTTTTTACAATAGCAATTATACATTTTTCAATTAAAGAGAGAAAAAAACAGGAAAATGGTAGAAATATTACAGAATTTCAAGAAAAGATAAACAGTAAGAAATCACTAGTTGATACATTACATATTGTTCTTTTAGAAATAGTTATTCAAGTTACAGAATTAAAACACACAAAATGGACACTAAAGCAGTGAGAGTGCAAACGGATCTGTTCAGCAATCCAACAAGAACCTAGAAATATGGTCATCAATCCCACACATCTAAACATACATGCAGTTATATTTTTTATAGCGCTTCCTATTTCCTCTTTTTTTACAATAGCAATTATACCTTTTTAAAATTTTATTTAAAGAGAAGAGAAAAAAACAGAAAAAAGGGTAGCAACAATACAGAATTCTAAAAGAAAGGAATAAAAAGGAGAATGAGAAAAAGCCCCACTAAGAAATCAGTAATTTGTAAATTACATACTGTCATCCTGGATGTAGTTGTTCAAGTTACAAAGTTAAAGGGTACATAGTAAATATTCAGTCAGTCAGACTACAAACAGTTCTGCTTAAAGATCCAACAAAGATTCAGCAATATGGTCATCTATTTTACACACTCAAACATACATGCAGTTATATCCCTTAGAGCACTTTCTTTTCCTCTCTTTTTTACAATAGTAATTACA
>PVLA01006337.1:0-126161 GCA_004027455.1 Hydrochoerus hydrochaeris
AGTTGGGCGGCAAAGGGTGCTTCCTAATATGGGCAGCAGATGCCCAGGGAAGATACATTCCATAAATTCCTTAAACATGGAATGGGGCTGTTTCTACCTTGCAACCCAGGTTTTCTAGTCAGCTTTATCCTAGTCTGAATTTAACCTAGGCAGCTTTAAACTATAACGGCTCAATTCCCGGAATATTGGGGGGAGATGAGCGGCATGGAGCAGTGTAGACCATGCACTGTTAGTAAGAGAAAATTTCTCTTACATTACGATGTTTAACTGTCTTTATTTTGAATACAGCCTGCTTAATAATCCGGAAGTCTACTTAACAGTCTGTACAGTCACAGTCATTTCTTCAGTCTCCCTGGGTAAACTAGAAACTTCACAAAGGCAGGCACTGGGTCTGTTTGTTCATATGATTCCCATTGTACTGTGCCTAGTGTGCCATGTGTATTTATTTAGTATTTATTGATTACTTATGTAGTCTCTGGGCAAGGCTTTGGTATCTTAAGATTTTTGGGACCGCAGGAGGGAGCCACCCAGAGGGCTGCTGGCGCTCTTGGCTTTTGGGCTGGTTCCCCAGGTTCTGCCTCCTCCAGGTAGCAGCATCACAAAAGTTTGATGCCAGATAGACCGTGGTTTAGCAAGGGGCTTGTCTTTGTTCTGAGTTTTGACTATAGATGGCCTGTGGTATTTCCTGTCCCCCAGTGAACTCAGTGGGGCTGCAGCCGACAGTGGAAACATAGGGCTTTCTCTAAGCCGGAACTTCCCCATCTCTAGAGGTGGCCCCAGTAAAGGCTGACCAAGCAGAAATGCCAAACCCTTTTCCTGAAATTCTAAACAGCTTAAGAAGCCCTCTGGATGGAGTTGGAATAGCTCCCAGTGAGGAGAGCGGAGGTTTATGTAACTTCGCAGACTGCCCTTTTTAGGAAAAAACAAACTGTTCCACAGCTACTGCTGGACTTTTGGAGACACATCTGCATTCCTTCCTAGCTGGTCAGCAGAGCCCATTGGAAGCAGCTAACAGGGCAGAATAGAGGATTGGTAGGGTTAGGAGGAAACAGAAAGGAAGGGAGAAACGTCAGTCCTTCCTCCTGCCAGCTGGAACATGCTGTTCTGGTTCTCGTGCTGCCTGTGACTCCCTCCCAGCAGTGGAGGGAGCGGAGTGCAGAGGAAGGGGACTGTTCCCCAGGTACTTTCCTGCACACTCCAGGGGCCGGCCGCTGCTTCCCAAGTCCTCAGCAGCTCCACACCTCAGCAAGGAGAGGGACTGGTACTGGGGTGCAGTATATCCACAGCTGTGGTGAACCACAGTCTGTCCTGGAGAAAGACATTTTTCCTGTGTAACTTGGTGAAAACTCAGTTCATCCTCAGTTCAGTTCAGGAAACAGTTTAGGCATCTGCCGTGTGCCAGCCCTAGCTGAAGCTAAGCGACTACACAGATGAAGAAGGTACCCTTTAACTTCGGCACACAACCAAAGGGGAAGGAGAAATGGTGTATGATATACTTCTTTGCTTTGAAAATATATATAGTTTATTTGCTTGTATTATATCCTTAGTGCTTTCTGTAATATTTGCAGTCTTTACTGTAAGGAAAACAGACATATCTACCTTGTGCTAATTCAAGGTAAACAAAAGTACAGAAAAACCTGAACGATGATTAGGGACTAGCCAGACAGATGAAAGGTCAGAGTTCCAGAGGTGATGCTGTAACTATGGGGCAGAAGATGAGGCTGACGAGGTTATGAAGGACAGAGTACAAGTTTAAGGGACTTATAACTGTGTATTTATGTGACATCATGTGACATTTCATTGCAGTCATACAATGATGATCAAATTAAGGTAACTGACATCTACCACATAAAAACCTAAAACATCTTGATATTGGAAATAATCAAAACCTACTGTTAGCTATTTTAAAATACAAAATAAATCATTCTTTTAACTATTGTATGTGGATATGTTTATGTGCAGGTTACTAGGACTTACATCCAGGGCCTTCATACTGAGACACACCCCCAGCCCTTTTTATTTATTTTTTAAATTTAATTTAATTTAATTTTTTTATTTGAGACAAGTTCTTGCTGAGTCACTGAGTTACCCAGGCTGGGCTCAAACTTGGGATCGTCCTGCCTCAACTCCCAAAGCTCTGGGATTACAGATCTGTGCCGCCTTGCCTGTGTTTTTAAGGAGTTTTAAGATGTTGATGTAGCAAATAGAATTTATTTCCAAAGGATGACTTCAGAGAGAGAGAGAGCAGATTAGAAGTTGATGTGAAGGTCAGACAAGTGAAAATTTTTTGGTTGATTTTTAGTTAACAAGGATGGAAAATGGTGGATAGAATCAGTAAGACCCGTAGTATTGCAGTGTGGTCAGTTGTGTAAAGTAGAAATAGATGTGAATAGCAGAAACCAAATATTGAGAATTTACATAAAAAGTTTATTTGTTTCTCAGTGACAACAAAACTCCAGTGCTCAGCTGGTATGGCAGCTCCACGTGTGAGACCTGGCCCCTTTCCGCTTGTTCACCCTCCTGTCCCTAGACCACCGCCATCAGGTCTGTGCTGGCAGCTCGTCACGGGACCTTCCCTGGTAGCAGGGGCAGGGGGCAAGAGGAAGAAAAATGCATTGTCCTTCATCACAAGGGACTGCCCGGAAGTCCCATGTAACACAGCTAGCGTAACTTGGTCAAATGGCCACTCACACTGCAAGGAGGGTAGAAATCTAGAATTCTGTTAGGCAGCATTGTACCTAACTGAATAATAAGGTGAAATAGCAAAGAAAACTGAGTATTTGATTAGTATATAACAGTCTGGGGCCTGGAAAGATGGGGAACTAATCCATTCAGCCAAACTTTACAAAATTAACAGATTGCAAAGAAAATAGAGTTCTTTCCGCTATTAGGCACAGATTAAACACATTTAAATCCTGTTTTATTCTTTGTGGGCAGAGTGTGTGTGTGTGTGTGTGTGTGTGTGTGTGTGTGTGTGTGTGTGACTGAGGACCCAACCCTCGACTTTTACACTGACTACATCCCACCTTTTTTATTTTAAGATAGGGTCTTGCTAAGTTGCCCAGGCTGGACTTAAACTTGAATCCTAAGCCTCCCAGAATATTTGGATTATAGGTATGCACCACCGTGCCAAGGGCTTTTGTTTTGTTTTGTTTTGTTTTTGAGTCAGGGTCTCGCTATGCAGTTCAGGCTGGCCTTGAGCTCACTTTGTAGCCCAGACTGGTCTCTAACTCACAATGATCCTCCTGCCTCAGCCTCCTGAGCGCTGGGATTATAGCGTGAGCCCCCACGCCCAGCCAGGGCTTTACTTTTGTGGCGAGTAGATAACTCATTAGATCCAGAATGTCCCCAATTTAAAAGTGTGAATGTGACTGTATTGATGTGACTTGAATCACTACCATGTGAAGGTACTATGCTTGTGATTTAAAGTATCTTGTCATTCATTAATATTCAGATTATAGAAAAGGGCAGACCAAAACCCAAATAGGCCTAAAGGTATTTGCTTGTTGTCCTAAGATATTCTAAGGCTATTAGCAAGGCATTATGGTAGAAACAGCAAGAGCTTTGGAGTGAGTCAGACAGAAGCCTAGATCTTTTACTTTCTACCTCTGTGATCTTGGATAAAGGTAATCTCTGTAAGAGTCTCTTTTTTTTTTTTTTTTTGTCTTTTTGAGACAGGGTCTCGCTATGCAGTGCAGGCTGGCCTTGAGCTCACTTTGTAGCCCAGGCTGGTCTCAAACTTGCAACGATCCTCCTGCCTCAGCCTCCCGAGTGCTGGGATTACAGGCGTGTGCCACCATGCCCAGCCATAGAGTCCCAATTTTGTCAACTGCAAAGAAAGCATAGTAATATCTATTTGCAGTTATTATAAAGATTAAAAATGCATTTCTGGCAAACATAGTCTAGTGGTAGCATAATGGATAATAACTAGTATATTTATAAGTATTAATATTCAGCTGTAAATCTTTTGTTTCCTTCTAGCTCATGGTATATGCAGAGGTATAACTAAAGACTCACAAGCATTTGTGAGTCATCCTTAGGTTCTTTTATACTAGTTTGGTCCTTGTTTACAAAGTCTGTATCTATTTGTGGTGGTGCCAACATTCATAGACAGCCCTACCTCTGCGCAAAATGAACTCCTGCCTGCCTTCAAACTGTTCATCCACATGACTTTGTCCAAACCCTTCTTACTCTTGATAGTTTTCTTACTGTTCATACCACAAATAGAAGTGGAGGAGGAGTTGGTGGCTGAGGCAATTCTAGTGTGGATTTGGAACCCAGGAGCAGAGCAGACGATCTGACAGAAGCATGGGAGGGTTATTACTAAGGAGAAATAGAAAGATAAAGGTAGTTTATGGCTCATTATATACCCCAGGTTGATAATTCAGTAAGTTAAATTCCACAAATGCTTTCGAAATGCTTCATGTGAGGAAAATTAGCCAGTGCAGATAACCTGGAGATTCTCCCTGTTCCGTTCTTCAGCGGCTCCTTGCAGGAGGGCTGCCTCTGCAGCGTCTCATCCAGCCCTGCAGATGGAGAAGGGGCACCTCTGGGCAGACTCAGCAGAGTGAGAGTTCCCATAGACAGACTCGGGTAAAGTCTAGGGGAGGGATCAGCAAATAGGGGGATGCCAGAATGGTTCTGTATGAACCACCAACTGTGAGTGGTTTTTACATTGTTAAAGAGTTGTAAAAAGATAGAAAAGAAAAAGAAAAAAATTATACTGTACATTCCCAAGTTGTTCATAGTAAGTTTCAGACGTTCTCACCACAAGAAATGATAAGTGCAGTATGTGAGGTGCTAAATACATTAATTAGCTTGATTTAATTTCATATTGCATACATAAATCATAACATTTTGTACCTCATAAATGTATACATTTATAAATTGTCAATTTGTATGTAAGTGTAAAAAATGTGTAAGAAAAAGAATGTATGGCCTAATTATGTGGCCCACAAAGCCTAAATAACTACTGTTTGCTGATTCCTAATCCAGAGGCCTTTGCTGAAGCCTGCAGCAGCTCAGATATCTGATCGGAATCCATGGGTAGGCACTAACAGAAAGAAATGTCAGCATCAATAGATTCCTGTCTCTCCAGTCTAACAGTTCTGGAGACCTGGCCAGCTGACCCCGGACTGAGGAGCCACTGGACGGGAGAGAGTGAAGGCTGTGTTGAGCTTACAGTGCCGCCTTTGTTCTAACTGAGCGGTGGTGTGCCCCCAGCATTAACACTGCCTTCCCAGGCCCGCAGGCCAAACCCAGCGCCCTGATGCTGAGTGCTGTGTCAGTGTGGTGCAAGTCTCAGGTCAGCGTCCTGGGCCTCTGTGTACAGAGTCAGGTTTGTGGCTCCTAGCAAAGGGCGAATGCTTGCATGTCTTAGCTTCTCTGTTAGTGGAAATTAACACCTTTATCTAGGCAACCAGATTCCTGACTATTTTACTTGTTCTCAAACCAGAGTTGAGGACTATAGTTAGGAAAGGACACTCCCACTTCCCAACATGGCCACTGTGACCTAGAAGACGGGAAAACCCAGAAGGCCAGGGCTCTCTACCTGTATGCGTGGAAGACAATTATACTTCTGAAATACTTCGTTCAAAGACTTAATAGTATTTACATTTCCTCTTATTCTTCAAATTTTTTCCATGCCACATCACCAGAGGATGAATATAGTTGAACCCTTTCCCAGGTGATAAACCAAACTTAGAGCTCACACAGGTAATTTGTCCCAGATGACCCAGCAAGGGGGAGGAAAAGCCACGAATGAAAGCGGTCTTATGCTTGGGCATCCTGCCAGTATCCTGGGCACGGGTAGCTTCCAGGTAGAGCTGAGCTCAAACCCCTTTATCATTAGTGACCAAATTGGTTGCTTCTGGGGCCACATTGCTCTGATGACCAGGCGAATAAGCCGTGAGTGACAGGAAAAAATATATTGCATGTATGGTTTCCTGGCTCGTCTCCCTGTCAGAACCCTTGGTGCCACTGACAGTAGTGAGGAGTTGGCCACAGGCAGAAGGGTGAGGCAGTCACTGTGATTGTGCACTTGGCTGCTTTCTTTGCGCTTGAACATTCCTACCTGGTGTGTGCTGCATTTTTGTCATTCCGCAGCGCTCTGCTGTGCACAGTAGGCCAGTCTGCGTCTGTTTGCATAGCTGTCCAGCTGTCAGCCTCCTCACCCTCCTGTCTGCCTGATGGATCCAGCAGGAGTCTGTGTCAGGGGCTGCCTTTGGGGGAGACAATTGGAACAGCCCAAGAGTTCCAGATGCTGTGGTCAGAGTGTAAGATCCCCCATGCTCTAGGCCTTGGAGATAAAGAGTTTTCAAGAGAGATTATATGGGCACTGGCTTCTGGCCAGATGAGGGCTGGCTTCTTGGTGGTTCTGTCCTATGTCTAGGAAAGAGGCTCTGGTGACACAGATTTTCAAGGAATGTGGTGTACTTGCTAAAAACTGTACAAACCAGTTGAGGGCCCAGTCTAACCCATCTGAAATACCTTACAGAACTCTGCCAAACAGCCTGTCAGCATTCACTGCCCCAGTCTGCAACCTCTGACAAGGCCAAGCCCCTGCTCGGCGGCGGTCCGTACCACACCTGACCATTTAGATCATTTCAGTGTAACCAGTTAGCGAGTGCGTATCTGTGTGTTCCCTGACCAAAACAGTGAATTAGATCCTTTTACGAGATTCCCTGGCTCACAAGAGTGTTGTGAGCAGCAGCTTTCAAGTTGAGGTCCTGCTGGTCCCAAATCTTTGGGACCAGACAGCTGGATATGAGAACTGGCTTTTTCCCTTCGCCCTCCTCGTTCCTGTTATTACAGAACTGTTTTTAACAAAGCTCGTTTCCTCCAGAATCCAACTTAGCAACCTGGAGAAGTTGAAGGCCACTCCTATAGCAGGAAGCTGCCCTACATTTGGGCACTAACCAGTAGAACTTGATACTGACGCCAGAGTGTAAAAATAAACACCTCCCACAGTTCTGCCTTAATCCATTGGCATCAGAGTTGCTATTATTAGTCTGTAGTCTCACAGGCAGCTGTGATGGGCAAACAGCCTGGATAGACCTACTCTACCATCTTGGAGTCAGACCGTTCCTCTCGTCCTGGGGTCTGATCTGGGCCTCAGGAGAAGCACCATCAATCTGGGAATATGTCCTGCAAGAGGTAATATGAGAAAAGGACCAGTATCTTTGGTCTAGGCCAGGGCCTCACACCTGCTAGGTGTTTTACTGCAGAGCTACACCCCAGCGTCTGTGTGTGTGTTACCAGCAGTTGAACCCAGAACCCTCACACTGAGGTACATAGCCAGACCTTTTTTACTTTTTCTTTGGAGGCAGGATCTCATTGAGTTGCCCAGGATAAGTTCAAATTTGTAATCTGCCTGCTTTAGCATCTCAGAGTGCTGGGATTATAAGTGTGTACCACCATGTCTAGCATTTTTTGACTCTTTTGTATGGGTGCGTGTGCCAGGAATTGAACTCAGGACCTCATGCTTGCCAGGCAATTGTTGTGCCTCTAAACTATATCATCCCCAGCCCTGACTCTCTCTCTCTCTCTCCTTTTTTTTGAGACAGGGCTTTGCTATGCAGTTCAGGCTGACCTTGAACTCACTTTGTAGCCCAAACTGGCTTCCAACCTGCAGCAGTCCTCCTGCCTCAGCCTCCTAAGTGCTAGGATTACAGGCATGTGCCACCACACCAGGCTCCTGACTCTTTTAAAGAATTTTTGCTTGCAAATTCCCTTGACCTGGACTTTTTAGGTTTTATGGAAACTGGGAAAAAAAAATCCAAAGGACTGAATTGATCATTTGCCAAAGATATAATAATAATAATAATAATACTAACTTCACAGTGAATACTTACCATGTATTAGACATTACATGTAAATCCTTACTTAATTCTACCCCATGCCTTGCAGGGAAGTGTCATGACAGTTCACACCTGAAGGATCTGAAGTTTGAGAGGTGAACTGACTTTGTTATGCAGTTCAGGCTGTGAAGTGCCTTTGCTGGCAATTCGTGTCAGATTTGAACGCAGGCTCCTCATAGCACTGAATCCATTGTAACATCTGAACTCTAAGAATGGGGGCTTTTTAATTATTTTTTGTTTTGAGACAGGGTTTCACTATGCAATTCAGACTGGCCTCAAACTCACAGCGATCCTCCTGCCTCAGACTCCCAAATACTGGGATCAAAGGCATGAGCCACCAAGCCCCGCTGCCATCTGCCTTTTAAACTTTCTGCTGCTCACTTTAGTCTTCTGATCAAAGCAGACATAGCTCCTGATACACAGAAATGCTCTTTGCCACCACCTGCTAGGAGGCCATCCCAGTGTGCTTGCCAGGTGAGTGAACTGGACTTGGGAGACGGTCACCTAATGCCTGCTGAAAGATAAAGCACCTCCAGAAGAAAACTCCACTCCAGCAGAGGAGCCTCAGGTGCCTCACTGTTGAGAACATGGCTCCCTAGGGGAGCGCGGATTTGATGGCCTCTGGCAGGCGTGCTGAGGGAGGGCCCAGCTTGAATGAAAAGATTTCCTTGAAAGGCAGCTAGGCTTCCCTTCCCTCTGTGGCCTGCCTCCCCCACCCGGGCCCCACAACTAGCTGTGTAATTCAATCTAGATTCTTCTCATAGCCTACTTCTCTGTACATATGTGCCTTTTATTTACAGCTTTGGAAAAACTAATTGGATAGTGGCTTACCAGCCTGCAGGCTTCAGTGTACTGTGTAGGGGAAGAGGGAGAGAACACTGACTGCTTCCTGGAGCTCAGGAGCCAGAAGGGACAAGCAAAGGATAAGCAAGGTGCTGACCACACTGCACAGGCCAGGACAGTGCGAGGGCCTTTTTGTTCCTGCTGACTTATTCCTGCAGATACATGCTTGGGAGCTGTCTTCCAGGCAGAGCAAGCGGGCCAGAGCCCTCAGCATCCCCCGCTGCGCTGTCTCCTGTCTCCGCTTGCTCTCAGCGCTTTGCGCCCCTGCTGCTCCCCTGCAGCCAGCCCTGGAAGGCTTCATGCTGTGGACCTCGCTCACTGCTGCGTTCTCTGTCCCTCAGCTGAGGAATTCAGTCTGTCAAGGTAGGAACTCAGGCTTTCCCAAGTCCCTGAGCCCTGAGCTCTCTGCCAACCACATCCTTGAAGAAACTGATTTATAGCAAATTCTCAATCTCTAGAAACTTAGAACTACAGCAGTTAGAATCCAGGCACCTGGGAGTATAGGTGTGCATGTATCTGACTGTTCATGTTGGAATGCAAAAGAGCAAGGCGGGGGCATTTATTAACGCCTTGCATAGGAACCTCCCCTCAGGCTGCAGATGTTAACTTGACTTAATATGTAATTAGGCCTGAAAGGACTCAAGAGATCAACTGAGCCAGCGCCTGCCTCCAAACAGGTGTTACAAGTTGAGCTAAGGAGGGAGTCAAATGGTTGACCTAATGGAGAAAACAAATGTTTACTGGCTGGATCTGTGCAGAAGTTTTTTGGTTTTTAATTTTTAGTCCCTCCCTCCCTCCCTCCCTCCCTCCCTCCCTCCCTCCCTCCCTCCTTTCTTTCTTTCTTTCTTTCTTTCTTTCTTTCTTTCTTTCTTTCTTTCTTTCTTTCTTTCTTTCTTTCTTTCTGGTGCCAGGGATCCAACTCATGACCTCAAGTTTGCTAAGCAGGCGATGCCACTGAGCTAAACCCCCGGCCCTGTTTTTTCTAGATAGAATATTTTTTTGAGCACAAAGAGGTCCTGGAACAAAGCTAATTTTTTTTAGTTTCGTCAGGTTTTTGTGGAATAAAGGTAAAGACTCTTTGAGCACAGTGAGAGGCGTGGCTTCTCGCTTGTTCTTTTCCTAGGGTAAGTGCTGCAGTCTGTTCATTAAATTGGGGCACTAGGGACTTAAAGCGCTGCTGAGCCTGAGAGGTGAAAGGCTGGGACTCTCTTGAGTTCTTCCCCTGCTATTCTGTCGGGAGGTGTTTGTGGGGAAGGGAAGTTGGTGGCAGGGATTTCACCTGGGGCCTTACGCATGCCAGGGAAGCACTCCCTGCTCAGCTGCACTCTGAGCCTTGTACCTACCTTTTTTGCTTGTTTGCTTGCTGTTTGTTTTTTGGATATGCCGTCCCCCTGAGTTGCCCAGGCTGCCCTCAAACTTGAAATCTTACTGCCTCAGTTCTCCAGGTAGCTGGGGTTACAGGTGTACAGCACCATGCCTGGCCATCAGTGTTGTTTTTAAAAGGTGCCTGCATATTTCCAGTTCACAGGGAGTAAGTATACCAATGCTAGGTGGCTCTAGGAAAGAGCCCATTCCAGCCTTTTCCAGTGTTTGTAAGCTGACTTTTAGGGGTGGGCTTTTAGTTGAACTTCTCTACAGCATATCTAAGAAGCCAAAAACAAAGTAACTTCTGTGCTTGGAAAGAGGCTGCTATGTTAGGGAAGCCTAATAAGAAAGCAGCTGGTGTGTCTGGGACAGCCCTTTAGGCTAGGCCCCTTCTAGCACACTCCCAGCGTGCCGGCCAGCCTTGCTTGGCATCTAAAATAGCACAAAACCAGCTCGGAACAGTAGGCTCCTCAGCTAGAAGCAGCTCCGCTCTGCCCCAAGGAAAGGCAGAGGACCTCCGACCTCCTGGGCGCTGGCTGCCACTCCATGTGTGGAGTCACTCCTGAGGCCTGGGCCAGGTGCTCTGAGACACCCAGCAGCTTTGTTTGTTCTCTTGCAGCTCAGCCCAGACACCAACAGGAATCACTGTTACCATCACTTAGACGGCTTCGTTCTCTTGGCACCTCGGAGGGATTTTAGAGAGAAATACTTGGGGGAAGTTCAGAGCCTGTCTCATTGCGTGCCCTCTAGTGAGCAGAGCCTCAACAGGGTGCAGGGTCTGGTCGCCTCCCCAATTCACATGCAGCACAGTTTGTTTCTGCTCTGGAAAGTTACCTTTGTTTGTTATTAGTGAGGTTAGTATTTTTTTATAAGCCCTTGATTTCAGAGCCATAAAGAAAAAGAGAAGCATAGATACCGATGTTTTTCTCTTGCAGAGTTCCATCACTGAGCTGTGCTCCAACCCAGAAGAGATGATTTCGATCAGTTAATCATTTTTTTTCACTCCCTAAAACCATAATCCGTCCTGCCTTTGCCTTTGCCCAGAGGTTTCCAAAATTTCTTCCTCTAAACTAGAGAATGTTTGGAAACTGCCTTTCAGGGCCCCCACATTAAAAAAAGGGAGTGATATATGGGGCTTGAGGCATTCCCTGGTTCAATCAGAGCAGCTCTGTTTTATGCATCAGGTCTGAAAATTTTTGAAAACAGTGTTTTAACCTTTGTCTCCATTGTGAAACAAATTCCTCCCTGCCCTCCCCCTGCAGAGATACACCGACAATGATTTAATGAAATTCCTGAGCCCTTCAGGCTGAGCTGTTACCCCTGAAAACCTGGCCAGTGCCACATAGCAAGAATGCAGTATATTGTTATCACTGGAATGATTGATTAATTGGTTCACTAGAGCATGTTAACCAATAGCCTCTGAATACTTCTAGGTAAGAGAGAGAGAGCATAGTTTATCAAAATTTATTTTGATTTGTTTTGTTTGAGCATTTCTGATCTTTGCTGCTGAAATCAGCCAGTAGTCTGCGGTGAAACCATGACCAGCTGGGGGCTGCTGCAGTAGCCCCTAGGTCAACACAAATAGAAGCACTTCTTGTTGATTTCCAAGAGTATCTAGGGGGTGAAAAATCAGTAGATTACAGAGAAAGACCAGTGACAGAAGTATCGCACCATCTCATCGTATTTTTTTTAGTACTGTTTGCTTTTCCTGTGACTAAATACCTAGACAGTTTCCAGAGCTACCCAGTGTTCCGGCTGTGGGAAGCGCAGACACCTTGCTCAGAGGTTTCCTTTCACTCTGCACGCAGTGTCACCAAAGCTATTGAAACACATCTGCTTGGGGGTGGAGGTGACTCAATTTTGTTTTTAACTAACATATTTCATAAAAACTATAATGTGTTGTTTTTTATTAAGTCAAATAACAGCTACATAGTAGAAAAATTGACCAAATTTAAAGTGAAGTCTGAAATTTTAGTTAATAATGTACTCGATGTTAATATCTTTTTAAACAAAGGTACCATGATTATGAAAGATGCTAAATTAGGGGAATGGAAGGAAGGACAGGACCACCTTACTACCTTTGTAACTATTCCATAAATCTAAAATGGTTCAAAAATATTTAATTTTTAGAGATTTATATATAGCAGTAAAGGTCTTCACAGTGAAAAAGAAGCCAAATAGTACCAAGTGTAGAATAATCTGAACATTAGAATCAGTAACAGAGGAGCATGGGGCACACACCTGTAATCCCAACATTTTGGAGGCTGAGACGGGAAGATTGCCATGAGTTCAAGGCCAGCCTGAACTATACAGCAAGACCTTGTCTCAAAAAAAACAAAACAAAGCAAAAAAACTCACACCTGTAATCCCAGCACTTGGGAGGCTGAGGCAGGAGGATCATTGTGAGTTCAAGACCAGCCTGGGCTACAAAGTGAGCTCAAGGCCAGCCTGAACTGCATAGTGAGACCCTGTCTCAAAAAGACAAAAAGAAAAAAAAAAAAAAAGCAGTAACAGAAATAGACTATGATCCATTACATTTCTTTAAAAACTCCATACTTACACAAAATAAATGAAGAAAAGAAGAAAAAAGAGAATCTTTCTAACATTAAAATGCCAACTAATAAAATGTAGAAGGCATAATAGAAAATTATTTTTCAATCATCAGTAAATAATTTAGAAGTAATCATCAATGGATGCTAAAAAGATTGGATAAAATTTGATGGGGACAAGGTAGTCACACAGTCTAAAAGTAATCTTCCTCCTACTTTGCTTGTGGCAAAGGAAAACCTGGCGACTTCATAGAGGAGAAGTCAGGCAGATACTACCTTTTTTTTTTTTTTGGTACTGGGGATCAAACTCACAACCTCATGCTTGCAAGGCAGGTGCTTAAGCCACTAAGCTAAACCCCCGGCCCCGTGGCAGATACTATCTTAAAATTCAGAATTAGTATCAGTAAATTGAGAAAGTGACCTCATAAGTTAGTTTTGTTTTGTTTCCTCTTTTTCTGCCTGTGTCTGATTCTTCCAGTTTTGTTGTGGTATGTTCCCTTATTCTTTGTAACCCTTGGTGCTTACTGATTGGTATTTAAGAATGAAGCATTAAAAACCTGACTGGCGCATTAACACGTGACCTTCTCTGGTCGGCTGGCTGTTTTGCAGAGGAAGCCCCAGAAGTCTATCTCCTGAGCTTTCCCGGGGTAATTCCATCTTTGCAGAGAAGTAATCTTCCAAGAACCAGGCTCAGTAAGTAGCTCAGTTGACCATACACTCCTGAAATAGTAGAAAGAGGTCTAGGAAACATCATAATGCAGATTTTCATTTACTCCAGTTTCCAGATTGACTCCTCAACGCTGCTTTGCTCTGTGCCTGATTTCCCAAGTCTAATGAAGTTACGCGTAAATTTCTCTAGAAGATAAATCTCCAGTTCCCTGAGGAAACAGAAGAGGTGTCATCTCCTGATAATCAGGGTCCAGTGGTGGAGATTAGGAGTCTAAGCTTCTTCTACAGACTTTGACCAGTATCACTGTGTATGTGCATGTGTGTGTGTCTACATCCCCAACCCTTTTTTATTTTTTTTGTATTTTGAGACAGAATCTTGTGAAGTCACTGAGTTGCTCAGGCTGGGCTCAAACTTTTGATCCTCCTGCCTCAGTTTCCCAGAGTGCTGAGATGACAGGTGTGCACCACCACATCCAGCTCATCCTAGTTTTCGTTTAGTACTTCACCGCCACTTTCAGAATAGTTGGTCTCGGGTTCCTGAACCATTGTGGAATTCTCTGAGGCTGAATCTCCTTGCATCTTGTGTGGCATCTCCCTCTAGGCACCATTTTTTGTTTCTAATATTCTACTTTGTTGTTTTTGCTGAGCATAATCTTTGAGAGATGGCAAGAAGACCCCTTACTGCACTTCTTAAAACTTTAAATGTCAGCTGGGCATGGTGACACATGCCTGTAATCCCAGCACTCAGGAGGCTGAGGCAAGAGGATCGTTGCAAGTTTGAGGTCAGCCTGGGCTGCAAGTGAGTTTAAGGCCAGGCTGAACTGCATAGCAACCCTGTCTCAAAAAGACAAAAACTGTAAAAGCCATGGATTCTTATCTTTTCTTTGAAATTTTCATGTGCTTTTGTTGCTACCTACAACCTAATCAAGTCCCAAACAGATTTTTTTTCGTCTTTGGCCTAAATTTTATCCATATATAACTCTCAGAAAAGAGGAGTTTCAAGCATTTCTAAGAGTAATACCAACGCCATACATTTCTGTAGTGCTCACAGAGCACTCTGAGGCCCTGTTTTGAGTAGGCCACTCTTCAGCTCTGTGCCTGTCTCCTGAGACTCTGGATCCCAGATCTTGTTTTTCCTAATAACTTGCCATGCAGCAGCTTAACCCAGGTAAAGAAGTGCTCAGTAACCAATGGCCATAGTCATATCTGTTTTATTTTCACCAGCTCTGGATCTCTCTGTGGTCAGATAATTGGTTCTAGAAGATGCTGCGATTGAGAAATGGAAAGAAGAATTGATGCCTGATTTTCTTTTTGCATTTTTAAAATTTTATTGGTGCATTGTAGATATATATAATGATAACATTCATCATAGAGAATTTGTAGCTGTATATGGTATATCTTGCTTCCTTTTTTTACCACTTCCCCTCCCTCTTTTCAATCCCTCTGGGTCAGTTACTTTTCTCTCATTACTGAGACAAAATACCCGACACCCAGAGTTAAGGAAGGAAAGGTTTATTTGGCTCACAGTTTGTGAAGGTTTCAGTCCATACATAATCAGCTGGCTCCAAGGCAGGGTAGGTATGGCAGGGGGGTGGGCAGCTGTTCATGGCAGTGGCAGATACCAAAAGCAACAACAGCAAAAGGGAGGAGCACTCAGAAGACTCTTTCTGTCCCTTATACTGTTTTTAGGCCACATAGCACCCATACCCATAATCCCTGCGTTGGACCATGAATTAATCACAGATTCTAGAAGCCTGCCCCCATGAGTGCATGAGGCTTTCCAGGGACATCCAGACACAAACCATAACACCCTCTTACCCTCCTTATTTACAAAAGCTTTGTTTGCAATTTTTCCTTCTATTCTTTTTCTCTTCTCCCTTCTTTTGTTTCTCCCTCCCTGCTCCCCTTTTCCTCTTATCTGAACATTTTCTTCCATTCTCCAATATCTATTGCACATTTTGGTCCTCATTTACACTTTCCCTTTCTTACACCAAACAATGTGGTATTTAAACACTTGTGTCCAATTTATTTCACTTAAGAGTATGGTCTCAAGGTGCATCCATTTACCTACATATGCCTCAAGCTTACCCTTCTTTATGGCAGAGTAATACTCCGTTGTATAAAAATAACACATCTTCTTCGCCCATCCATCAGCTGGTAGCCATCTGGGCTGTTCCAAGATTTAGCTATTACAAACTACTGCTGTACAACATAGGTGTGTATATAGTGCTGTGGTATGATGCTTTTAATTTTTTCAGGAAGATACCAAAAAGGGAACTAGCTGGGTCAAGTGGAATCTCTAGTCCTAGTTTTTTTTAGCCTCCACACTGATTTCCACAGTGGCTGCACCAGTCTGCACTCCCACCAACGGCGGGAAAGGGCTCCTTTTTCCCCACAGCCACACTACCATTTGTTATTAGTTGATTTCTCTCAATAATAGCCATTCTTTCTGGAGTTAGATGGAATCTTAGTGTTGTTTTAATTTGTATCTCTAGAATGACCAGTGATGTTGAACATTTTTTATTTATTTGCTATTTGTACTTCTTTTCTAAAAGAGAGTTCAAGGCCAGCCTGGGCTATAGTAGCTTCACAGGAGCTTTGTTGTATTATTTCAGGACAGGGATTGCGATGCCCCCCACCTTGCCTTTGTTGCCCAGAATTGACTTTGCTATTCTAGGTCTCTTGTCCCTAATGAATTTAAGGATTATTTTCTTTAATTGTGTGAGATATACTATTGTACTTTGACCAGGATTGCATTAAATCTGTGTAACAATTTTGGAAGTACGGACATTTTCTTTTCTTTTTAAAAAATTTTTGTTTGTTTAGTTCTTGAGACAAGGTCTCACTATGTCATTGAAGCTGACCTTGAACTCACTTTGTAGCCCTGGCTCATCTCAAACTCACAGCAATCCTCCTGCCTTAGCCTCCTGAGTGCTGGGATTTAGGCATGTGCCCAGCTGACATTTTCACTATTTGGTTCTTCCTATCCTCAAACAGGGCTATCTTTACATTTTCTGATGTTCTTTTCAATCTCCTTTTTCAGAGTACGATAGTTTTCAGTGTGAAGGTCTTTTACTTTGTTCGATTGATTCCTGAGTATTTCATTTTTTTAGATGCTATTGTGAGAGGTGCTGTTTCCTTTATTTCTCTCTTGGTGAGTTTGTGTACAGGAATGCTTTTGATTTTTGAGTGTTGACTTTTTATCCAAGATACATTACCGAGTTTGGTTATTAAATCTAGAAGTGTTTTGCTGGAGTTTTTGAGGTCTTCCATGTAGAGTATTATGTCACCTGCAAATAACGATAATTTAACTTCTTCCTTTCCTCTCCTATCCTTATTCCTTTTATTTCTCTCTTGTCTAATTGCTCTGGCTAAAATTTCCAGGGCTATGCTGAATAAGAGTGGAGACAGTTGACATCCTAGTCTTTTTCCTGATTTTAGAGAGAAAGTTTTTTTCATTAGTATAATGTTGGTTGTTGGCTTGTCATAAAAAGCTTTTATCAGACCCTCTATTCCAATTTTCTGTAGAGTTTTTGTCATGAATGAGTGTTGGGCTTGTCAAACATTTTTTCTGCACTTATTGATATGATCATATGGTTTTTGTCCTTGGCTCTGTGAATATGGTGTATTACATTTTTTGATTTGCATATGTTGAATCATCCCTAGATCCCTGGCATAATGTACTTGGTCATGGTGCATAATCTTCTTGATGATTTGCCACATTCTTTTGCCAGTATCTTATCTGAGGATATTTGTGTCTATGTTCATGAGGGAGATTGACCTATTGTTCTTTGGCTGTTGTTGTTGTTGTTGGATCTTTCTCAGGTTTTTTGTATCAGGGTAATACTTGCTTCCAGGAATGACTTTGGGAGTATTATTTCCCTTTCAGTTTCATTAAAGAGATTGAAAAGTAGTGGCATTAGGTCTTCTCTAGATTTCTTGCAGAATTCACCAGTGAATTTGTCAGAATCTGATCTTTTTAGATTTACCCAAGATTACTGCCCCATTTTACCCAGTGCTGTGTAACCTTATTTTAGGAGTCTTTGGTGTATTAACTTGATCATATTAAAATTATTGAATTTTTACTACATGTCCAGCATAATTATAAGTGCTTAATAGTATTGATTCATTTAATGTTGTAGGTAGAGGGCTAGATATTATTTTTATCACCATTCTATAGGAAATGGAAGAAAGGAAAGGCCAGGTAACTGGCCCAAATCACACAGCATGGCAACAGGTATTACATCTTGTAACTATTAACTATATTACATTCAAATAAACTTAACTGATATAAAAATTACTTATTAAATCCAAATTAAAGTTTGTAATGGTTTCTGAATTCGTGGATTCATATTTTCTGTCTATTCTAGAATGTTTCTGCCATTGTCTCTTTTAATAGTACCTCATTTAGACTTTCTGCTGTGGACTCTGATTAGAAGTACATTCAGTCTTCTCAGTCCATCATATGCTTTAACTTCTCTTTAATTTTCTTTGCTGGTCTTTTTGTGTTGTGTTGATGTAATTTCTTCAACTCTATCTTGTAGTTCACTAATTCAGCTTGGCTGTGAAATTTTTAGTTCAATAGTTATGTTTCTTATTTCTTAAACTCACATTGAATTCTTTTTTAGATCTGCCCAATCATTTCTAATAGTCTCGTTACTTATCTTTGACATTTTATCCTTTATGTAGAATATTTCATACTTAGAAGATTTGTAGTCTGTTTCTGATATTTTTGATCTCTGAAGTCCTCACAGTCTAAAGCTATCTTTAATTGTTTGGTATTCATTCTTAATGTCTTCCTTCCATGTGTATTTATGATCAAAATTTTTTTTGTTCTTTAACTTTGAGAATCTTGTCAACTTAAATTGGGTGACATTTTCTTTCAGAAATTTGCATCTACTTCTGCTAAAAGCTGTGGGACATCATTAGCTTTGGCTTACTTGGGCCTCCTCCAAGGGTTCCAGTTTAATATAAGAGTTTCAAATTTAGCTCCCTTACCACACACACACACACACACACACACGCACGCACACACACCCCTTACTGGCAATTGAACCCAGAACCTTATAGATACTAGACAAGCATTCTGCCACTGAGCTAGGACCAGCCCTTTGGGTTGCTGTGAAAAATGATACTTTGGGTTTGGCCCACAGGGATGCCCTGCTTCCTGCACAGTACAAGATTTTTCACACTGTGGAAGGCTGGCAGGTACCCCTGATAGTCTCCTATGCACTGTGAGCCCTCAGTGCTTTCAAAAACTCTATGCTGTATAGCGAGGGATGTAGCTCAGTGGTAGAATGGTTCCCTAGCAGGCATTCGGCCTGGGCTTCACTCTCCAGTACCACAGAAAAAAGCATACGTTATATAGGATCTATTTTTTTGCAATGGGGAAGGGTTTCCATATCTTGTTCATAATAATATAGGGAACAGAAGTATCTCTTAGTTTTTTCTTAGTTTATAAGCTTTTTTTCAGTGCCAATAGACATTCGTTTGTAATCATAATTTTTATGGTTCCATTATATTCCATTATAGTGCACAGATAATCCACTAGTTTTGTTTGTTTGTTTGTTTGTTTTGTTTTGTTTGTCTTTTTGAGACAGGATCTCACTATATAGTTCAGGCTGGCCTTGAGCGAGCTTTGTAGCCCAGGCTGCTCTGGAACTCACAAGGCTTCTCCTGCCTTAATCTCCTAAAAGCTGGGATTACAGATGCATGCCACCATGCCCAGTTTAAACTACTGTTTAACTAGACAGCATTTCTGTTTTTAGCTGTTTAGTATTTTTTGACTTTTGGAATATTCTCCATTTTTTTTGTTTTGTTAGCAGTACTGCAGTGAACATCATTATGTAAATATGACATAAATTAAGAGATTCAAAGAAAAAGCACATCTGTAATTCTAGGGATGAGAGGCAATGCAGGTGGAGATTAAGATGATTTAGTATCTGATAGTCTATGGAGATTTGATTCTGGAAGTCAAAGAAGAATGTAAGACTTAGAAATCAACAGAAAAGATAATAGGAAGGCAAAACAGTGCTAAGGTTTAGAAAACTTCAGATCTGAAGCTTGCAGTACCAGTGCATTCAAATAGAAGTCAAGTATTTTTTCATTAGACCGTGAGGAAGCCAGGTGTGATCATGCACACGTAAGCCCAGCAGTGTGGCTGAAACAGCAGAATCAAGTTTGAGCCCTGCCTGGGTAATTTAGCAACTCAGTAAGATCTTGTCTCAAAATAAAATGTATGTGTATTTGTTGTTGTTGTTGTTTTCCTTTGAGTCAGGGTCTCACTCTGTAGCCCAAGCAGCCTTGAACTGTTGAGGTGGTCCTCCTGCCTCAGCCTGCCAGGTGATACAGCGGGGGCCACGGTCCCCAGTACTGGAGGGAAAAATGAAGAAAGGTGCTGAGAAGTAGAACCAGACCTGAGTGTGCTGCATCCTGTAATCACAGCGTCCTGGGAGGCTGACAGAACAGTTGCAAGTTCAAGCCCAACCTGGGCAAGTTAATGAGATCTTGTCTAAAAAAACAAAAATAAATTTTTTTTAAATTTAAAAGCAGCTGCTGATGCATCTTAATATGAAGGCTCTGAGAAGAAGGAGAGAGAGGGGAAAAAGTAAGACTACGGGGATTGGAACCAAAGCAAAAAGGAGGTTGGAGTGGGAAGAGACAGCTAATCATGTCAGAGGGTTTATTTTTTTAAATTGTTTCCAGGTGAGTATTACTAAAGGCAGATTTCTGTAGATTTGCCTGCTCTACACATTTCATAGAAATGGGATCAGACAATATGTGACTTTTTGTGTTTGTCCTCTTTCACAAAGTACACACTATTTTCACAACCCTGTTTTCAACATATGTTGTTGTACCATGTACCGGTACTTCATTCTTTTTAATTACTGAATAGTAGTCCATTGTATGGAGATACCACGCTTTGTGTATCTCTTCATCTCCTAATGAATATGTAGGTTGTTTGTGCTTTTTTACTGTTATGAATAATGCTGCTAGGAATATATGTGTACAAGCTCTTGTGTGAATGTGTTTTCATTTCTCTTGCTTAGATACTTAGGAGTATAATTCCTGGTCTTGTGGTAACTCTAACATTTTCTGGCACTGTCGAACTTTCCCAAAGGGTTGTACCATTTTACAGTACTCCTGGCAGTGTAAGAAGGCTTCAGTTTTTCTAAATTATCAACACTTGTTATTGTCAGCCTTTTTTTTTTTTTAAGACATTCTAGTGGGATCAAATGATAACTAAATTTAGTTTTGATTTGTACTTTGCTAATGACTGCAAGGACACTGCACATCTTTTTATGTGCACGTTGACCATTTCTTTGTGTGTCTCTTTGGAGAAATGTCTGTTCAGGTGCTTTTGTCCATTTCTTGTTGGTCATTTGTCTCTTTATTACAAAGTTATAGGGCTTCTGTATTTATTCTGGGTAGAAGTCCCTTAACAGACACATGATTTGCAAATTTTCTCCCATTGCGTGGATTGACTTTTTACTACTTGATTGTAGCTTTTTAAGTATGAGTTTTAAATTTTTATGAATTCATTTTATCCGTTTGGTCTTCTGTCACTTGTACTTTTGGTATCATATTCAAGAATGTGATACCTAATCAAGAGTCATGATGAATTACTTCTTTATTGTCTATAATCTTTTTAATAGATCTGTTTTTCACCTGTGAAACTAAGGTCTTCTAAGCTTTAGTTCACCACTCACTCTCATTTACCAAGTAACTTCTTCCCTTTTTAGTTACTCTTGTTCAGTAAAACCTCAACTAAACACATGCTCTGTCCCAAGCACTGTGCTAGGTTATATGCACAGCGTAAAATAAAAATGATGCTATCTCATGTACTGATGTTGGGGGTGTAAAGTTGTAAGTATAACTTGTACCTTGCAGTCTGGAAGTGCTGTTAAGGCAGATCTTCAAAAGAAAACAACAGCCACGTTAAGTGACACATGTTTTTCTTACTCAAAACTTCTTATGGACTTGTTAATTTCTGATGAAGCATGCATTTGTATGAAATGGAATGATAGAATTATGGCAATATGCTTTCTCTTGTAAATTGATGATAATTTTTATTGAGTTGCTCAGGCTGGCCTTGAACTTGCAGTCCTCCTGCCTCAGCCTCCTAAACAGCTGAGATTAAAGGCATGTGCCATCACACCTTGCAACTTTCTCGGGCAGTACTGGAATCAATCCATTCCCTACCACAACCTCCCGCAGATACCAAGGGATGACAGTAGTGAGTCTTGGGAAGCTCCTTAGGTGGGGCTGGTGCTTAGGACAGGGCCTGCTTTTGAGAGCTTCTCTGTATTCAAGGATAGCAGTAGCGAGCAGTCGTGCTGGTAGACAGAGCACAGCCAATTACTGTGCAACTGCTCTTGCTGTGGTTTCTCTACTATTATTCCCTTGAACTGGCCTAGAACCTGAGCAGAGAAGGGGCAGAGACTACAGACAACTGAGTCTTTTCTTTGGCCTAAAGGAAACCATTCCCTGGGCTTCCTGTCCCTGGCCTTTCAGACTGGCTAAATGAATTCCACCTCCACATAAACCTGTTTTGATGCAATTCAGTACTGACCCATAACCGATGTATGTAAGGGCCTGTTCTGCTTAGCTACAACTAATAGACTCTAAAGATCCAAGGCGCTGAGTTAGATACTGTGCTAGAAAAGGGTTGCAGCCACAGGGTCCTGAGACTCAGTTCCGCCCCATGTGCAGAGACCTGCCTGCGGCCCAGCCTCTCCTGAACAGCCCCACCGCAGCTCCTGGTGCGAGACCTGCCAGCACCCACAGGGACACAGAAATCCCCTCCCTGCCTCGCCGCCCCACCCTGAAGCTAGCCTGGAATCCTAGTGAGAGGGAGACTGAAAAGGAGTCATTCAGAGTGGGCAGAGAGAGGAGGGATCTAAAAGGAGAGGCGGAAGGAAGGAGGGAAGGAAGGAAGGAAGGAAGGAAGGAAGGAAGGAAGGAAGGAGAGAGGGAGGAAGGAAGGAAGGAAGGAGGGAGGAGGGAGGGAGGGAGGCAAGGAAGGAGGGAGGGAAGGAAGGAGGGAGGGAAGGAAGGAAAGAAAGAGGGGGGAGGGAGGGAAGGAAGGAGGGAGGGAGGCAAAGAAGCAGGGAGGGAGGAGGGAGGCAAGGAGGCAAGCTTCCGGGCCCTGCAAAGGCTCCTTCCCTTACACACACTCCGGGCAGGAGGAGCTGGACTCCTCTCTCCCCTAGGTGTCTGAGAGCCTCCCTCGTCCGCATGCACTGCCCTGCCTGGCCGCCCCCTCCGTCCTCCTCCCCCTGCGTGCGCTGGGCCGAGGCCAGTGCCATGCCCTGGGCATGCCTGCCCCTCCCCTCCCCTTCCCCTCTCCCTGCCCCCTCCCCTCCCCTGCCCCCCTCCCTCCCCTCCCTCCCCTACCCTAGCTGCGACGTCACCGCAGCACCAGCAGCCGCCGCGGCAGCCACCCGGAGACAGGCTGGGATTGCGCAGCCTCCCTGCATTAGCTGGGATGCCATTGTATTAGCAGAAATCAGATCTTAGGAACCTGCCCACTTGCCCCGTGTGGTCCTGTGGAGCATCACTGCCTCAGCCGCAGCGGTCCAGGTGAGCTCGGTGGGCGGCGCGAACAGGTTCGGCTCCAGGCTCCCTACAGGGGGGCGGGGGGCAGGGGGCGCACGGAGGGCGCTGGGCCCTGGCTCCTGAGGGCTGGCTTTGTCTTGCTGGAAGAGGAAGAGAGTCTGCGCAGACAAGCTCGTCCAGGCTTACGTTGGGCTGTGGTGCCAGGAGGGGGAAAAGCAGAGGCTTGGGCTAGTGGCTATTTATGCTAACTTGTCAAGAAGCAGAAGAACCCGCCCTTCCTTTCTGGGCGTTCCTGGTGAAGCTCCTTCTGATGAGGGGGTCAGATTAGAAACAAAGGCTTAATGGGAGGAGACACCCCTAGAGCTACTGTAAGTGTGTGATGATGCAGACCTTGCGGAGATCCACACAGCTTCCGAGAGCAGCTGGGCAGCCTCTCCCTCTGCACACATGCATACCTGCATGCTCATAGGCGCACTGCCTGCGTCTGCTGGCGCTGTGGGAGCCACGGGCTTCCCCTAGGATGGAGCAAGAGCGTGGACCAAGAGGCCCTGCAGCGTATGGGGAAGGATGTCAGTGTAAGGCCTAGGGCACCTGCCCTGTTATAATCAGCCTTCTTACACGATTTAGCTTCTTAGCAGAAAGAGAACTAAGCACAAGCTAAGCTACCGCCCTCTTCCCCTCAGACCTGCCATAGAGAAAACTCAGTCAGGAAAGGGCTGTCAGTCCCCTGGAGTTTTACCATTAGGAGCTCAAGTCAAGGTCAGATTTGTGTAGAATAGCAACTGAGCACCACGTCTTCCCTGTCTTCTTTCAGGAGACAGAAAGAGAGGGATTGGGTTCTGTGACTAGCAGAACACTGAAGTCCAGAGACAGGAGAAGCTTTCTGGTGGAATTTACCTGCCCAGAGTTCCTATTGCTGAGCAGTATAAAAGTTCCCACTTCCATTAAACCACCTTGGCAGAAGATTCAAAAGCATGATAATGAGAGATAGCACTTCCACAAACATGCGGTTAAAGGGTACAATGGAAAGCTGTGGAAGCGTGTTAGTTCCCAGGGAGTGAGTAGGGGCATAACCACGGAGCAGAGCAGAGGGCTTGGGAACCGTGAGTGGGGCTGGGACATGAGGGCTGGGAGCCGGCCAGGAGGGGCAGGAGGCAGGACTTGGGAATGTTGTGAGAGCCAGGGGATGGTGGATTTGGAGAACAGAGAGTGTTTTCACCGAGTAAATGAAGCTGAAGTGCGGGCCTACTCAGGAAAGGTAGAAAAAGCTGCTCTGAGCAGCAGAGTGATCACAGGGAAGAGAATGTGGCCCCAGCCGTTTGCTTTTGAAGGTTATTATAATGGACAAAGTAGAAAATCAGGCAAACCTGGGTTAAAGTCCCACCTCAGATGTGTAACAGTGGGCATATCCTTAAACACTCTAACCTTACATACTCTCCTGTAAAATGGGAATGAAAATGATGTAGTAAAATTGAAGAAGATGTATGTACATCTGTCATGTAAAGGTTCAGTAAGTGATCACTAATAAATAGCATTATGATGATAGGCCTGGAAATACTCATTTGGGACTAGGCAAAGGAAAAAGGCTCTCAGAGTCACCTTTCTCTGAGTCCGGCATGCTAGACTTCCCTACTTCGTGCTGGCTGAGTCCACTGTACCACTGTATGTGCTGCAGACGTACTAGAGGGCACATCTTCCGAGAGGGTCTTTCACTGTCTTCTTATGCTGAGTCTGCTGCTGTTCCCCAACCTCATCTTCCATGCCTCTCCATTTACTCAGGGTACAAAAAGAGTCTGGCATGAGCTCTTCTCAGTGTTTCTCTTCACTTTTACAGAGCTTATGGACTATTGTATAATATCATATGTCTTATAAAGGACAGCTCACGCCTAGGAAAGAAGTCTTAGATATGCTTTCAATACATGTTTTCTGCAGTATTTAAATCAAGTCAAAAGCATAATCTCTCAGTATTTGGGGGTCAGGGACTGCTGGAGATTGAACCCAGGGCTTTTGCACTAAGCCTATTCCAAGCTCTTTTTGAGACAGGCTCTTGCTAAATTGCTAAATTGCCCAAGCTGTGCTCAAACTTCTGTTCTGTCTGCTTCATTCCTCCCAGAATGCTGGGATGCAGGCATGTCCTACCATGCTCAGCCTCTCAGTGCGTTCTTAACTGATGAAGAAAAAAGCTTGAAAATTAGAATTCCTGGGCTGCATCTAAATTAAATTCACTGAGTAATTTATTCACTGAGTGGTGCAATAATTTCACTCTCCTGGGTGTCACTTTTTTTGGCTGGGGGAGGTATCAGGAATCACACTCAGGAACTTTTTCTTGCCAGGTAAGTGCTTATGACAGTGAGCTATATCCCCGGCCACTTTTCTTATTTTTAAAAAAATAAAGATGACTGGGGCTGGGGATTTAGTTCAGTGGCATAAGCACTTGCCTGACAAGAGTGAGGTCGTGAGTTCAATCCCTGGCACCAAAAAATAAAAAAATTTTAAAAATAAAAACTAAAGATGACCCTGTTTGTTTTGGTAAATTGGCGTGAGACTCACTGAGACATGACATATGTGCTTTCTAAAAAAATGTGACAGCTGTAGGGCAAGGCACAAATGCAGACTGATGAGCTGCCTCCAGAACATGCGTGGAGCTGCCCAATTGGAATTCTGTGAAGGTACCGTTGGCAGCCATTGCCCGTGGCTGTCTGTAGATAAAGGAGTAAGACCTGCCCAGGATGCAGCATAGATAGTCACACTGTGAAATCAGTCAGTAAGTGAGCTTGACACGTAAAGTAAAATCTGACATAATCTAAAAGTAAAAGCTAAAACAGTATAGCTTTTGGAAAAGAAAGGAAAATGTTTTATGATCTTGGGATAGGTAAATACTTCTTGGAATACAAAACACCTTAACCTAAAAAGAAAAAAATGATAAATTGGACTTCATAAAATTAAAAACTTCTGCTAACAACAACAGAAGCACCATGAGAGGGACAAATTTCCTCTACAGTTGTGAGACAAAAGTGTCCTGGTACTTTCCTCAGCTCTCTGGCCACGAAGACTGATTAGAGGAATAGGGGGAGGAACAGAACAACCAAGCCACAGAGTGGAAAAATTGTTCACAAAGTAGATCTCTGACAGTAGACTTACATTCAGAGTAAGCTTTAAAACTCTTATAACTCAATAATACAAATACAAGTAATTCAATTTTTAATGAATGAAGTAGTCCACAAATAATTGAGCATCTGTCAGGATCTAAGCACTGCATAATAAATTCCAGAGACAGAGCTGCTTACCAGCCTCTGCCCTCTGCCCTGCATTCTTGTCCAGGGAAAGATATGTAAACATACGATAACCCAAATGTCAGTGCCCTCCAGCCAAGGACTCCTCCTTTACCTCCGGTATGCATTTTTTCTTGCCTCTGGTTTGGAAGATCAGGTTTCTCTCTTCTGTGCATTGCATTTTACATGCATGGCCCATTAATGGGTCTGTGGGCCAGACCGATGTGTGTATCTGTGAATGTCTCTTGAAAGTGGTGCTTTAAAGAGAGGAAAAATACCTACTGAAGATTGGTGATGGCTGTAACCGGTAGGTACTCTTAGAATTAATGTGTATATATAAGAAATGTCTCTGTCCTCCTTTTAATCCAGTTCTTTGAATTATGGCCTGGTATCTAGGGGAAACCTAGTACTGTGTATAAGGAAACCACCCCTCCTTAAAGAAAAATATTACTTAAATTATGTATATATATAATGTATACAAATTAGAATATACAGAGGAAACAAAAAAATTAAAGTAATCCAAAATCACTCAGTAGAAATTAACACCCTTAATTTTTGTTGTTTTGTGTTTCAGAGTTTTTCCATGCATTCAGTTTTGTTTTGTTTTTTTTCCCTTTAAAATGTGCTGTATTGTCATGCATGGTGATACCTGCCTGTGATCCCGGAAACTCAGGTAGCTGAAGCAGGAGAATCACAAAATCAAGGCCAGCCCAGAAAACTCTGGGAGACCATGTCTCTAAATAAATTTTTAAAAGAGTTGGAAATACAGCTTAGTGCCCCCAGATCCAGGGCGGTGGGGGTCGGGGGGCAGAGATCGTACTGATACAGGGGAATGAAACTCCCGACCTACTATGTCCAAAAGTTTGTGTTCTCTACAATCGAGGAATGAATTTTAAGAACAATGGAGGTTAAGAGCAGAATATATTTACTGAAAGAAACAAAGCTTCCGTCTGAGGGAAGAAGGGGTCCCAAGCAGGTTGCCAAAGATGCTGTCTTTTCCAGGGACTTTTGTAGAGTAGAATCATGGAGTGAGACGGGTTGAGGGTGGGGGGACGCTGGGAACAAGGCGGTCAGGCACAAGGTGGGACAGAACTCTGGTTAGCCAGTAAGGTCAGTTGCCTAGAGGAACAAAAGGGGAAGCTGAAAGGGGCATTCTAATGGAGCAGTGACTCTTCACATGGCAGTTGGGATGGTGACTCCTGACTTCCTCAGGGTGGCAGGGAACTATTTAGAATACCAATCCTTAGGACTTGGGTGCATTTGTTTGATCTTTTCTGTTAGGTCTGGCCTACAGCAGGAGGTGTTTGTCCCTGCTACAGCTGCAAGGTGTCTATCTGGGCTTCTGCCCTGGCTCCTTAAGGACCTGGCCCTGTCTCACTGCCTGTTATTTCTGACTCACTCAGCTGCCTATGACCATACTATATATGCTATTTATAATCTGCTATTTTCAATTACTATTCTGTGCACCTCTTTCCAACTCAATAGTCATAGTAACAGGACTTTATTATTGTTGTTTATTGTTTTGAGATAGGGTCTCCCAGTGCTGCCCAGGCCAGCCTCAAACTCCTGGGCTTAAGGAATCCTCCTGCCTCACCCTCCTGAGCTGCTGGGACTACAAGTGCACGCCACTCTATCCAGCTAATAGATAGTCTGTTCTATGATATGACGTTCAACAGTGTCAAAAAAAACACTGTTTAATGATAGTGTTTTTAATTATTATTATTGGAATTTCAATGTCACCAAGTTTTCAACTTTGTTAATCCTTATAGCATATATATTTGAGCCTAAGGTTTTCTTGGTGAAAGAAGAGGTGGGAAGGAGAGAAAGGGAAATTGTCTCATGTGCCTTACAGCACAACTTCCTAAAAAACATCTTCATCTCTCTCCAAAAATGCCGCATTTGTGTCTCCCATCTCCCTCTCACTTTGTGTGCAAATGCCCAGCCTCTGCACTGCCTTCTGATACCCCTTCCTCCTGCATGCCTCTTTCTATAAACTTCAATCTTTACTTTCTTGTTTTGACAAAAGTTTTATACAACAAGCTTGCTCAGACATAATTCGCATACCATAAGATTAAATGATTTTCACAATATTTTTGACTATGTAACCATCACCACTGTCTGATTTCACATTTCTTATCTCCCCAAAAAGAATCTCCATAGCTTCTAAGTTCCCCATTCCCTAGCCCTCGGCAACTACTAATCTTTCTATTTCTATGGATTTGCCTCGTTCTGTGCATTTCATATCAATGAAATCATATAAGGAAGTTTTCTGTGACTAGCTTCCTTCATTTAGCATGGTCTCTTTAAGGTTCATTCAGATTGTAGTACTTCCTTTATTGGCAAGTAATAGTCACATGTATATGTCACATTTTGTCTATCCATTCATCTGATAGACATTTGGGTTGTTTCTTTTTTTTTTTCTACTGTGAATACTGCTGCTATGAACATTTGTATACAAGCTTTTGTGTAAACATAAAGTTTTCATTTCTCTTGTGAATATACCTGAAAGTAGAATTTGTGGGTTTTACGGTAACCCCGTGTTTTGAGGGGATATCAGACTAATTTCCAAAGGTCTGCTCCATTTACAGTGCCCTCAATAATGTTTGAAGGTTCCAGTTTCTCCGTATCATCATCAACACTTGTGATTTTTTTGTATTTTTTTTTATTTGAATCATCTTAGTGGGAGGAAAGTAGTGTCTGACTGTGGTTTTTATTTCTCTGATGACTAACGATGTTGTGCATCTTTTTGTGTGCGCAGTGGGTTTGGTGAAATATCTATTAGATTCTTTGCTCAGCTTTCTGTTTGTTTTAGTACATATTAGTAACACAAAATAATGAGATTTGTTTTGGTATGTTGGTACATGCATATAATGTACTTTGATTGTTTTCGTCTCAGTAACCGTCCTCTTCTCTTCTTTCCCCTCTCTCAATCCCCTTCCTCATCTCCAGAAGTCTACCTTCTAGTTTCTGGTCATTGCTGCATTTTTTTAGGTTACACATATAAGAGAAAATATCTAGTATTTAGCTTTCCACCCATTTTCCTGCAAATGACATAATTTTATTCTTCGTGGCTAAATAATATCCCATTGTGTATAGATACCACATTTTCTTTACCCATTCGGCTATTAATGGTCATACGGGTGGTTTCTGTTTCTGGTTTGTTTGTTTGTTTGTTTGTTTGTTTGAGAAAGGGTCTGTGTGGTTCAGGCTGTTGAACTCACTTCAAACTGAGCGATCCTCCTGCCTCAGAGGTCCAAGTGCTAGCACTACAGACATGTGCCACCACCCCCGGCCTGTCCAGGTGGAGTCTACAGTTTAGCTGCTGTGAATTGCACTGCAGTTCATTGAACATGGGTGTGCATGTATCACTATAAGATGTTTAATTCTTTGGGGAATATACCAAGTTATAAGATAGCTAAAACAAATGGTATTTCTATTTTTAATTCTTTGAAGAATCTCCATGCTGATTTCCATCGTGCTTATAGTAGTTTATTGTCCCACTAACAGCGTAGAAGAGGTTTTTTCTTTCACATTCTCATAGGATTCATATGTTTTTGGTTTTGGTTTTTGGTTTTGGTTTTGGTTTTGGTTTTGGTTTTGGTTTTGGTTTTGGTTTTTTGTATGCTTGATGACAGCCAGTCTAAGGTGAGATGGAATCTGTCTTCATTTTTGTTGGTATTACTCATCTCGGCTTATGGTATGGCATATAATGTTTACACTCATTGGGGTTAAGTTCCCACAGGTGGCACCTCTTTATTCTGCTCATTTCCCCTCCCCCCATCACCCCGCACCCTTCTTCCCTTGGGCCACTTCCCTACTGTAAGAGATGCATTCCCTTGTCCCTGTCTGTCCCTCTGTTGTTATTCTCTTTGCTTGTACCTTGCCTCACTCAAATAAGAGATACTATATTTAAGCTTGTGTGTCTGATTTATTTCACTGAACATTATATTTCACTGAACATACCATTTTCCTACTAATATCTCAAATTTGTCTTTCTTTAATAGCAAAAAGTAGCCAGGCCAGGAATATTGCTCAGTGGTACAAACACCTGCTTGGCAAGCACAAGGTCCTGAGTTCAATTCCCAGTACCGAAAAAAGAGAAAGAACTGTAACCAAGTAACCTTCCATTATGTATAGATGCCACATTTTATATATCCAGTTGATGAGTATACAGGCTGCTGCCTGTATTTAACTATTATGAGCTACTATAAACAATGGTATGCATGTACTGCTGTAGTATGATGTCTTAAGCTCTTTGGGGACAATATCTAGCAGGCCATAGCTGGATCATATGGAGTGTCTTATTTCTGTTTTTTGAGAAGTTTCCATACTGATTGTCATAATGGCTATACTAGTTTACATTGCCACCAACAGGGTAAAAGGGTTCCTTTTTCACCATAATCCGCACCTGTATTTGTCACCGTTTGATTGTTGTTGTTTGATTTGTGATTGGTAGTTCAATGATTACCATTCTTTCCAGAGTAAAACGGAATCCAGTGTTGTTTAAATTTGCATTCTTTAATGGCCAGAGATGTTGAGCATTTTTTTATATATTTGTTGACCTTTTGTACTTCTTCCTGTTGCTCATTTCTTGACTGGGTCTTTAATTTTAGGTGGTTTTTTTCCTATATATTCTAGATATTAGTCCTCTGTCTGAGTAGTTGGGAAAATTTTTTTCGCATTCTGTGGTTGTTCCTTCACTCTGTTGATTCTTTTGCTGTACAGAAACTTTTTAATCTGATACAATCCCATTTGTTGATTCTTGCTGTTATTTCTTATGCAACTGAGGTTCTCTTCAGAAAATCCTTTCCTACATTTATGTTTAACCTGTTCTATATTCCAGTAGTTTTGATGTTTCTATTTTAATGTTTAGATCTTTGATCCATTTTTATTTTAATTAGGTATATGATACGAGATAAAGGTCTAGTTTCAGTCTTCTGCAAATAACCAGTTTTCTCAGCACTACTTGTTGGACAAACTATCTTTCTTCTGACACGTGCTTTTGGCCCCTTTGTCAAAGATCAAATAGATGAATTATCTGGGGAAGTTTCTATATGCTCTATTGTGTTCCATTGATCCATGTATGTTTTTGTTCCAGTACCATGCTGTTTTTATCACTGTTGCTTTGTAATATAGCTTAAAGTCAGGTATTATAAGGTCTTCTGCTTTGCTCTTGTTGCCAGAAATTGCTTTTGTTATTCTAGGTCTCTTCTGGTACCGTATAAGTTTTAGGATTGTTTTTTCTAGTTCTGTGAAGTATGGTGTTGGTAGTTTGGGACTGCATTGAATCTGTTAATGATTTTGGGTTTCCTACAAATACTGTAAAATGTGCACTTAGCAGGAAAATAAATTATCAATAAAATATCAAATATATAATGAATGCTTAGAATAGACATCAACATTTTTACATCAGCTGTTTACTTGCTTGTGAAACCTAAAAGAAAACATCAGAAATAAAAACCTATTTGAACTACAATGCAAATACAAACAGAAGTCAACCACAGAAATATCTTTGCTTCAACTGAAACTAGATTCATGCCTATCATCATGCACAAAGCTAAAGTCTAAATGGATCAAAGACCTAAATATTAAAACAGAAACATTAAATCTACTAGAAGACAAGGTAGATAGAAATCTTGGAGACATAGGGGTAGGCAGAGAATTCATGAACAAAATGCAACTTGCACGGGAAACTCTTCAAAGAATCAACAACTGGGATCTCATATTATTGAAAAGTTTCTGCACTTCAAAAAAAATCACCAACAGAGTGAAAAGAAAACCTACAGAGTGGGAAAGAATTTTAGCCAGCAACCCCTCAGACAAAGGACTTATATCCAGAACATATAAAGAACTGAAAAACACCAAGCCCCCCAGATTCAAAGACCCTCTCCAAAAACGGGCATCTGAGATGAACACACAGTTCTCAGAGGAAGATATACAAATGGCAAATAAATACATGAAGAAATGTTCACCATCACTGGTCATTCAAGAAATGCAAACTAAAACAGCACTGAGATTTTATCTCACTCCGGAAAGAATAGCTGCCATCAAGAAAACACCTGATAACAAATGTTGGCGAGGCTGCGGGGAAAAAGGAACACTGCTCCACTGTTGGTGGGAGTGCAGAGTGGTACAGCCACTGTGGAAATCAGTATAGAGAATTCTCAGAAGACTAGGATTGGAAGTTCCATTCAACCCAGCTATTCCCCTCCTGGGTATTTTCCCAGAAAAACTGAAAAGGTCATATCACAGTGATATATGTGCACCCATGTTCATAGCAGCACAATTTGTAATAGCTAAATCTTGGAAACAACCAAGATGCCCATTAACCGCAGAGTGGATTAAAAAATGTGGTAGTTTTAATACAATGGAATATTACTCAGCTATAAAAAAGGATGATCTTGAGGGCTTCATAGGCAAATGGAGACAACTTGAGACTATCCTCATTAGTGAAATAAATAAGAATCATATTTATAAATATCACATTGTGTCTCTAGTGTAAAAAGTAATAAGAAATGCAGGAGTAATACAATCCAAAATGTGTAATTGCTATTATAAAAAAAAGGAAAAGAAAGTGCTGTAAGGGATATAACTGCATGTATGTTTAAGTGTGTAGGATTGATGACCGTATTACTAAGTTTTTGTTGGATAGGTGAACAGAACTGTTTGCAGTCTCACTGTTTGAATGTTCACTTTGTATGCTTTAATTTTGTAACTTGAACAACTACTTCTAAGAGGACAATATGTAATTATCAACTAGTGATTTCTTACTGTTTATTTTTTAATTATGTATTATTTCTACCCTCTTTTTTTTCTTTAAATAAAAAGAAAGAAAAAAAGAAATTGCTTTGACTGTCACAGCTAAGGCAGTTGTATCAGTCAGGGTTTTACTAGAGAAACAGATATAACACAAGATATACAAATGTGTAAAAATTACAAGATTAGCTCACAGTGGTCACTCACAGGGTTGGAAGAGGAGAAGTGCTGAGTGTGTGTGCACAGTGGTGGAGACTGAAGTGTGCAATCCAGGGTCTGGTGCTCCCTGCAGTGTCCGTGCGAGTCCGAATCAGAGGCCAGTGGGCCTGCGATGGAAGACTGAGAGTCCATGCTGGAAGCTGAAGGATCCGCACTGGAAATCAAAGAGTTTGTGCTAGAAGGCTGAAGAGTCTACAGTGGAAGCCGAAGAGTCAGAGCTGGAAGCCAGATGACCTCCAAGGTGAAGGTGAAGACTGGGGCTCCTGCAGAGAAACAGAAGCAGATCTGTGCTTCCTCATTTCCCCTTTACACCACCCAGGTGATGAGCCACGCGAGGGTGGGTCTGTTGTACCCTCGGGGGTAGCACGCTGTGCCAGTTTAGTTAAACTTCTGTGGACTGAAGCGCTCGCACTGACAGCAGTCTTCACCCATGAAAACTGCATGTTGCATACACAAGTATCACACTGGTAACTGTTAAGTTTTGTTTTCCTGTTCTTTTTTGTAGGGCATAGTTGACATCTTTTTGGTTTTCCTTCTGTCATAATAGGTCTTTGGGATGCTGAGCCTGCCTGTCACCTTTTGGCTCACAGGTGTGCTCCACAATTTTTTCACGTTGTTCCCTGGGCAGAAACATTTTGTCTTTCCTTTTCTGTAGATGATGTCTTAGGAGTTCCAGTGCCAAGCTTCTAAGAAAATTTCTCCATGATACTTTGCACTTGTTATTTTCTTTGTAAACTATCAAACTGTTTATGCCACACACATTTAGGATCAAGTAAAACACAACTGCTGGCCAATACTTTGTGTTTCAAGTGACGTCACAGTTGCTGTATAACTAACTCATCAGTGACATCTACTCCACCTGTGATTTTGATGTGGAAGTTACTATCTCAGTCTTCCATTTTGTCGAGGTTTCTCTATCAGTATTTTCATCGTGGTGCAATGTTGACATCAGCAGTATCACTTTTTTTTTCTTTGCCATATATGAGGCCAATGTTACATCTTTCTGAAATCCAAAGACACAATTCTCTGTTTTACAATTGCAACATTTCATTTGGAATTTCTGCTTTGTTCTTGTATACAGTTTCTACACTGTGTTCAACTTGTCCTCTTTTAGCAAATGTAACATCAATTAGAAACTGGTAAACCAATTGTGAAATGTCACATTCCAATTAGTTTGGGAGATGGGAGCAACAAATCTGTTAACATTTGGCTTATTACTACATGAATAAGGATCTGGTAACTGAGTTCCAAGACAAATTTCTAAGTTGAAAGCATAGTAAGTCTTTGTATCTACAGAAGTATAAATTTTTATGCCATATTTTGAAGGTTTTTTTGGAATATACTGCTTGAAGCTTCAGCAGCCATGACATGCTGTAAGATGTTTATCAGCACTCTTGTGCTCAGGTGCGTCTCAGACCAGGCACAGTTAGCGGCGGCCAGATTACCCGTTCTCTTTCTTTCTTGGCAGGTGGTTTTTGTCTTTAAACCTTGGGCAATTTTGAAGGAAAACAAATCTCCTGTGTCGTTATTTTACACACCTCAAGCCCATAAGGTTACCATGAGAAAGCCCTGCAAAGTACAAGCAGACCTATGAATGCTCTCAGTTCAGCTAGTATGTGTCTAAACACATTTCTGAGTATGGCTATTGGTGCGTACAGAACGTTTTACTTATATTTCAGCATCTGTGTATTTCACAACATCCTGTCACATTTCGTCTGTTACAGTTTCCACCACTGAATGGCAGGGCTGACATTCTGTCCAATAGGTTTCACCTCTGCCAAGATCCTCATTGTATTTTTGGCCCTAGTTCAGACATTTGATTGTTCCATTTGGTTGTGTGACCATTTCGTACCATTTCTGGTAGTTAAATGCGTACTCACATTGCTGTTTTCTTCATCCTCTGAATCAAGGAGGTCTGCATTTTCCTGTGTCTGTATCAGTCGTTTCTTCTTCCATTTCACTGCCACAGGAACTTTGGTTCACACTGCCAGTGTCAGAGTCATTACTTTCATCACCCGTGCATGAATGATCTGATGATTCACTTTTCTTTGGTTTGTTTTGCTTTGCTTTTTGCTTGTTTGAGGCAAGGTCTCGCTATGTAGTGCAGACTGGCCTTGAACTCACTTATGTAGCCCAGGCTGACCTTGAAACTCACAGCGATCCTCCTTCCTCAGCCTCCCAGATGCTGGGATAACAAGCATATATCACCATACCTGGCCTGACGATTCACTTTTGACAGCCTCCAAAACATGCAAATCTGGTTTTTCATGTGCCATTGTACTGAATTGGGTTATTTTTACCAGAAAAATCAAAAGAAAACTTTAAAACAAATCCTAAATGCACAGAAATTTAGCAATAAGCGTTTCATGGTAAAACTCCCCTGTTGCCACTGTGGAGCACACCTTGCCATCCACCTGCCATTCGGGTGACTGACCGACTGACCGACCACACAGGTGAGTTTTTCGTTCCCCAGGTGCAGCTACTGAGAGTCACACCCACGTTCCATTCATGGTAAAATATATAACAAAGGGTGCTGTAGGCATAGTTTATCCCTGGGATGCTCAGGTAAACACATGCAGAACCCCTGAGATGGACCATTATGTGGGTAAAATCCCAATCTGACACTTTGGCACACATGTTCACACCTGGCCTTTCATCTTACCAAGCAGGTAAAAAGATTTAAGGTCAGGTCGCTTCCTGTATCTCCCAGGCACAGCTGCTGAGATGTACAGCTGGCTACTATTATACTGAAGTACAGATTTACAATAGAAAAGCAGGGGACAGGTTGCTCTAACCCAGTGTTGTTAGGCCCTTGCTGTCATTAAAGAGCCCATCTTTTCTCCAACATGTTTGTGGCACCTTTGTCAAAAATCAGATGACTGTGGGTACATGGGTTCGTTTCAGGGTCTTCTCTCCTAGGCCGTTGGTTGCAGGTCTGTTTCTGCAGCAATGCAATGCTGCTTTGTTACTCCAGCCTTGTAGTACGATTTGCTGTCTTTGCTCAGGACTCCTTTGGCTCTTCTGGGTATTTTGTGCTTCCATATGAATTTTAGTATAGTTTTTTCTAGTTTTGTGAATATTGTTGCTATTTTTATAGAAACCTCATTGGATCTATAGATCACTGTTGGTAATATACTATACCCATTTTTAAGCTATTTTTTAATTGTTGAGTTGTAAGAGATTTTTATATATTCTAATTAGAAGTCTCAAGATACATGATTTGCAAGTATTTTTTCCATTCTTTGAATTGGCTTTTCATTTTCTTTTTTTTTTAACCCACATTTTCATCAGTGTGTATTAGTCATGTAAGTATATGAGTTTCATTTTGGCAAACTTGCATGTGCGTGTAGCGTACCCTGACCGCTCCCCACCCTTCCTTGCCCCATACTCCTCCTGGTGTCACACATTTGGAAGGTTATTCAGTGTATTTGGTGTATTTTGATCATGTTCGTTAAGCCTGGCTTTTCATTTTCTTAGTATATCCTTTGAAGCACAAATGTGTTTAGTTTTTTGGTGTTCAGTTTTGATTTTTTTCCTTTCTTTTTTTTTTTCGTCACTTGTGCTTTTGGTGTTCTAGAAACCATCACCTAGTCCAAGGTAACAAAGATTTAGTCTTACATATCCTTTTATAACCTTTATCTTGTAACTCATTTTAGCTTCCCCAGTATCCGCTTTTGTACATCTCTCCCCATGTTTCTGGCCAGTACACAAGAGCTTGGAGTCTAACAAAGGAGACTACCTCTCAGAAAAGGAAGGAGGAAAACAGGATTGTAAATTTTAATGTGATTTAATACAAATGATTATATTTTAATATAATTGTCCCTCACAATATTTGTTACCCATTTGCATGTTTTAATTTAATTTACCATTATTATCTGTCCTTGAGCATATGTAATTTGCCTCTTTCTATACTCCACATGGAGAGAGATGGCTTTGTGATCTAAACAAGTTAAATTTTAAAAAATTGGTAGTATCGAGGGTTTAGTTAAAGATGAATAAGAGAAAGTAATGGGGAACTGGATGTGGTGGCACGCACCCAAAATCCCAGCACTCTGGAGGCAGAGGCAGGAGAGTCACTGTGAGTCAAGGCCAGCCTGGGCTACATAGCGAGACCCTGTCTCAAAAAAAAGAAAAAAGAAAACAAAACAGAAGAGTAATGGGGATTTTAAAGTCACAGTGAGTGAAAGGAAAGAAGAGAAATGAGTGAATCAGGAGAAATTAGACATGAGGAGGCTGAGTGAGTGCAGACCTGAGTGTTGGGACCTGAACTTGGGGCTACAGAAGACTAGAACTCATGGAGGCTCCCCTGCCACAGTGCCGCAAGAGACCAGAGAAGCACAGAATAAACTCCAGCTTTGGGGCCAGACAGCCTTGGACAGGAGAAAACTGTCGCCTATTAAAGTAAAGCTTGGGAAGGAAAGACTCTCTAGGGGATACTAGTAGTGAAAGTTATACTAAAAACTGAGCAGAATTTCTATACTTTAGGTCCGTACCGTGAGCTATACAACTATTTAGAATGTACCAGGCCTATCAGCTTTGCCAGGGCTTGTAATCGAATAATACGAGAGATGAAAATAACTCTCACTCCCATGTACAAGGGGAGAGGCCAACACCAGCTGTACTCACCCGCAGCCTAGTGCCCAGCCCAACCTGCATCCCAAAGCTTCAGTGCAATACAGTGGTAAGGACAGTAAGAATATGTAGCCCACAGTCGTCAGAGGAAAGCAAGTATTCTGGAGTTAATAGGGGAAATGACTCACTTGATCAACTGACCTAGTATATTTAAAGATATATTTCTTGCAGAGTTCCAGCTTGCTTCTGCAAGTACATAATGTGTTAGCCATGGTTTTTCTCACCCATAAGCCTGGGTGCTGCAGCTGGGTATAGGCCTTCTCTGGACCTCCCAGTGCCTTGTACCTTTCAGACACCACACAAGGCTTTTTCCTTAGTTATGTCCTTGATTATACATTTTTGTAATTGGAATTAGTCATCACTTACTGCTAAGGATAAAGCACTTGAAAGAGAACAGGAAAGGGCTGACCCTGAAATCCCAATCAAATGTGGCATTAAAAGAGGCCTGGCCTTTCCTCACAGTTGACTGCAGAAAATGAAGAGGAACCTCAGGACCTAGACCTGTGTGATGCAGAAAGCGCGGTGGCCTTCCTGCCACCCTATCCGGCTGTGCTATCAGAGTGCCATGTTGCCGGGAGTCGTTTCTCCTTTTAGACTCTTTCTCCATCTGAAAGTGCTGTGGGGAAGGGTATGTCCGTGACTTCCAGGGAGGTGACATTAGGATCCCTTTCTTTCCCTTTCTCTCCAGGTGCCAAGCTCTCCTGATGACATGTGTTCTGCCCCACTGGGCTCTGGGGACAGTATCTGGTGCTGTTGATGCCTTTATTCAAACTGTCCAGAATGGATAGTCCTCCAAAGCTGACTGGAGAGACCCTCATCGTCCACCATATCCCCCTGGTGCACTGTCAGGTCCCAGACAGACAGTGCTGTGGAGGGGCAAGTGGAGGCAGCGGAAGCACAAGGCCCAATCCCTTCTGCCCAGCTGAGCTGGGTGTCAGCCAGCCTGACCAAGACCTGGGACAAGCCGACCCGCTGCTCTCCGGCAGTCTGCACTCCACTGCAGGGGCCTCGACTCGGCCTGCAGACAGCACCAAGAATAGAGGCCGAGATGGAAGAGGCCCTGCAGCCCCCAAACGGCACAACCCATTCTTGCTGCGAGAGAGTGTGGGTGAGCCAGGACTTGGTGACCTGTTTGATGACAGCATCAGTGACAGTGCCACTCAGCAGTCCTTCCACCTGCACAGCACTGGCCAGCCTACCTTCCGTCTGTCTTCTTTCCAGCTGCCACCATCCGGCCCGAGAGTGGGCAGGCCGTGGGCGGCTACACGTAGCAGAGCTGGGGTGGTAGAGGGGCAGGAACAGGACCCAGTGACAACCTTGGATTCCGAGCAGCACGGCATTACCCACTGCTACCGGCCCGAGCTAGAAGCAGAGACTATGGAGCTGGATGAGTGTGGGGGACCTGGTGGGAGTGGCAGTGGAGGGGGAGCCAGTGATACCTCTGGCTTCTCCTTGGATCAGGAGTGGAAGCTCAGTTCAGATGAATCCCCAAGGAACCCCGAGCGCCCTGGCTTGGGAGCTCAGCACTGCCGTTGCAGCAGCACATCCAGTCAGTCTGAGGCTGCCGACCAGTCCATGGGCTACGTCAGTGACTCCTCCTGCAACAGTTCTGATGGGGTGCTGGTCACCTTCAGCACACTTTACAACAAGATGCATGGGAATTCCCGCGCCAATCTCAACTCTGCCCCGCGGTCCTGCAGTGACTCTTCCTTCTGCAGCCACTCAGACCCCGGCGCCTTCTACCTAGACCTGCAGCCCTCCCCAGCAGAGTCTAAGATGTCTTGCGAGTCCCACCACCCTGAAAATGGAGGAAGAGAAGGGAGCTGTGGTTGTCCTCATGCCTCATCTCCTGAGCTTGATGCCAACTGCAATGCCTACCGCCCGCACTGTGAGCCATGCCCCGCTGTGGCTGACCTCACAGCATGCTTCCAGAGCCAGGCCCGCCTTGTTGTGGCTACACAAAATTACTATAAACTCGTTACCTGTGACCTGTCCTCTCAGTCATCCCCAAGCCCAGCCGGCTCTTCCATCACTAGTTGCTCTGAAGAACACACCAAGATAAGTCCCCCGCCGGGCTCCAGCACAGACCCTGGCCCCAGTCAACCCTCTGAGTATTACCTCTTCCAGAAGCCAGAAATCCAGCCAGATGAACAAGAAGCAGCGGGATCCTCAGCAGAAACAGAAACTGCCATGGGCCCTGCTGTGCTCGAGGGGCAAGTCTACACGAATACTTCCCCCCCCAACCTCAGCACTGGACGCCAGCGCTCTCGCAGCTATGACCGCAGCCTTGAGCGCAGCCCTCCTGTCCGGCTGGGCTCACTGGAACGCATGTTGAGTTGCCCAGTACGCTTGAGTGAAGGCCCTGCAGCCCTGGCTGGGTCTAGCTCCCCACCCAAGAGGGTCACCTCCTTTGCTGAGCTGGCCAAGTGTCGGAAAAAAGCCACAGGTTCTGGCTCCCCCCCACTCCGAGTGAGTGTTGGGGACTCCTCCCAGGAGTTCTCACCCATCCAGGAAGCCCGGGCGGATAGGGTGGGTGCCCTGGATGAGGGCACTCGCTGCAGCCATAGCCTTCCACCCATGCCCTTGGGGCCAGGCCTGGACCTACTTGGCCCAGAGCCCTGGTCCACCCAGGTCTGTCAGGGCCCTCAGTCCAACGCAGCATCATCAGCTGGCCTCAGAGCTGCTGGGCAAGGCCCCCTGGCGCAGCTGATGGAGCCAGGGCCTGCTCTCCCTGGGAGCCCCGCCAGCAGCCATACCCAGAGGGATGCAAGAGCTAGAGCTGACGGTAAGGAACTCCGGAGCTGGCGAATGCCGGAGTGTGCGCCTGGCCTCGTAATAGGTTCCTGACAGCTATTCCATTCATCCCATTAAAAGCTTCTCGACCTCGGTTTGTTATCTTTTCAGTCCAGAGCATGTCTGCTGCTGCACTGGGGTGGGAGCAGGGGAAAGAGGAGAAAATTTTAAAAAGTGGCTTAGAAAGTACTATGCACCACAATAAAATTAACTTTTTTAAAAAAGACTAAAATCCAGCATGAAAAAAAATACAAGTACTGTACACTGATGAGATTAAATCAGTAGAAGTTAGAGGTTCTCATATATTGGGACACAAGTAGTCAGAAGATTGTGATTCTGAACTTGGATAACTGGAAAGATGATGATACCATAAATAGACTACAAAATAGTTGCTGAAAGTGTGGCAAGACGTTGAGAATTTACAGGGCTTAAGGGATGTGGCCAGCTAGAAAGCCACACTGCTGTCAGCGAAGTCCACTCTCCAGTCAGTGACTGTAGCTGTTCTTGAGGCCGAGACCTAAGCTAGGCACAGCGGCATACACCAGACGCGAAGAGACAGCGGCCGAACCCAGGAGTGGAGGCCGGCCCAGGCAACGCAGTGAGACTGCTTCCCTCCAAACAAACAAACAAACAAACAAATAGACACCACCGTGGCTTGGCCCCTGGGCCAGCCTTTTCCCTCTCCCTCTCCAGTTTGCTGTATTTTAGGTAATTGTTTTATGCCAGGCTCCATATTAAGATGGTTCTGATAATAACAAAGGAATAATGAGAGAGACAGAGACAAGTACTGCCCAGAAGAAATTCCAGCTGGGGACAGAAACAGAAAAGGAAACACATCATTAAAATGCAAAGACAGGGGCCCGGGATTTAGCTCAGTAGCATGAGTGCCTGTCTGGCAAGCATGAGGTTGTGCGTTTGATCCCTATTACCAAAAAAAAAAAAAAAAAAAAAAACCAAGATTGCAGTGTATGGTCCTGGCCACTGACGGGGATATCTAAATCAGACTGAAACGTCAGGGGCAGCTGAAATGTTAGTTTACATTTAAACCCAGTTAGGAGATGGTTTGAATTAGGCTTGGTAGAGACTTGTAAAAACTTCCCATACTCGTTAATGATCTGTACAAAGGCATGGTGCAGCCGGATGCTCCCTGGGAGTTGCAAGTGCAGTAATTTGGTGGAGCCACTGAGGGACCGGAATGGAACCGTGAACAGATGCTAATGAAGGGAGTAGCTGTGTTGTCATTTGGTTTGTTTTTTTGTTTGCTTAGTAATATGTTCTGATTTGCGTTTTAGAAAGATCACTGGTAGTTTCAGCGAAACATGGGCTGAAAGAGGTGTCTCTGAAATCACGAGAGACCATGACATGATTGAAAAGTCATTGCAATAAAAGTGGTAATTAAAGCTCTGTGAGTGGGTGAGAGCACCTGAGAAAAACGTGTGGAGTTATAAAGCCAGCAAGGACAGACTCTGGAGCTAGTATGGTTTGTAGAAAACAGACTGGGGTGAATTAGCCAGAAAAATAGTGGGAATGCTAGGAGATAGTGATAGAGGAACCGAGACAAGTTGCTCCAAAAGACCAAATAAAGTCTAAAGAGAAACTACCCAAGATCATGGTGACAGGTCCTGAGAGCAGCATTCAGGGAGGCCAGGAGTGCAGAAGCCGCATCGCAGAGGGCACGGGAAGGAAGAGAAGGAAAGGCAGCAGGTCCCCTAAAGTTGCGCCTGTGTCTTCTTAAGGAAAGGTGGAAAACCCAGAGGTGGTGGTATCTGTGCCGCTAGAGGTCACACTCCTTGGCGTACAGAGGAACTGGCTTGTGGCAGAGGAGGACGCGGGGAGGTCTGCGGGGAAGGTAGAGTGCCGCCGGTCAGGCGGGCCCGTGGCCCACTCCCTGCCTGTGCCGCAGGGTCTGGTTGATGTGTCTGATGGACGCTACGGCTGGGATTCTGAGGGCAGGAAAAGTCCTAGTCAGATATAAAAAGAAAGGCATTAAAATGGTTTTTTGTTTGTTTTACCAAATAAGATTTTTCATGGCAAAATGCTGCTCTGTTTTGTAACGACTCCGGTGACCTACAACAGAGTTCTCTTGATTTTGCTGATGGTTTTTTGCTTTTGTCATTTTATTTAAAAAAATTTTTTTTTCGTAACAAAATAATAAGGATAGCAATAGTTAACTTACTGTAAATCATAATCTTAAAGGTAGTTATTCAGAGTACAAGAAGACAAAAAAAGACTTTCAAAGAAAAAACAAACATAATAGCTCAATTTTCTTTTCAATGAACTGAAACTAGTAGGATAAATGAAACAATTTAGCATTATGTTAAAACTATTGTTGGAACAACAGAATAGGTAATTTGGGTAATTATTTGAACTTCTCCCTACTTCCAACTTATTAAAAAGGAGCTGAAAGAAACTTCGAGACCCTGAGCAACAGAGTCCTAGGACCTTCTCACAGACCCATATCCCTGGCCCTTTTTAACATTTTTGTATTTTGAGACAGAGTTTCACTGAGTTGCTGCATTGCCCAGGCTGGGCTCAAACTTACAAGCCTCTTGCCTCAGCCTCACCAAATGCTGTGATTACAGGTGTGCACCACCACACCCAGCTAGATTTTGCCATATTTTAAAACAACAAAAGCAGAGACGAGTGTAAAGTTTGATATAGAAACTGTACTTGAGTTGACTTGGGATATTTAATTGATTGCAAACTGAAGAGTGAGTCAGCAGTTTGGAAGGTTAAAATGCTAGATTTATTCGTAGACTCCAGCAGGGAGGAACTAGCAGTAGTCTCCACTCCTGAAGCAGTGGGTGCTCTCTGGTATTCCACAAAGTTCTGGCCGTTAGATTTTAAGAAAGAACTAAGGCTGTTTCATCCAGAGAAGAGCAGTCGGGTGAACACGACCTCTGTCTCCAGTTTTCTTAAAGGCTGGCACATAGAGTGGTGAGAAAACTTGTTCTCTCTCTTCCCTAAGGGTGGAACCAAGACCCACTCCCCACAGTGAACCCCCTTCTAAGCTGATCTTACTCTTCTGGCCCACGTCATGGCCCAGGAGCTTGGGGCGGGGGGTTAAGAGTAGCACTAAATAGTTAACTCAGGCATGTTTCTTATAGAGGCTTTATAGAGCTGTGGTGAAAGAACCTAATCTGATAGCCAGCATCATCTCAGCCTTGCAATGTTATGAAATGAAAGAAAGAAGACATTCCCTCCCCACAAAAAAAGAAGACACTCCAAACTGGGAAATGCATGGTGCTTACAAAGCGGGGAGAAGTCTGTGGGCTTGGGGTGTGGAAATGTAAAGGGAGAGAGCAGCCTCCTCTGTGGCAGAGTGGGCACCTACCTGCCTGGGTACTTCAGACGTTATCCTGTGGGCGGTAGAAACCATGCAAGATAGAACGTAGTAAACTGGTATCTCGAGGAACTAGCTGATTTATGTAACATGATTCTGGATGTGGTGAAATCCCTGAATCAAGAGAGAATCATTCATTTAAATGTTTAATACCTGCTCTGTTACCAGGCCCTATTTTAGGTACTGGGGATTCACAGCAGTGAACACTATAAAATCCCTACTTTTCTGAGCTCTTATGAAAAGTAATGGGCAACATACACATGAAAAGATAATACCAAATAATGGAAAACCAAGTTGTGCATAGAGAATGACTTGCCGGAGTTGCTCGGTTGTCAGAGAAGGTCTGATTTGAAGGAGTGATGTTAGAGCTGCTATCTGAGCAACATGATTTCAGGCAGAAGGAATAGTAAGTGCAAAAGGCCCTAAGATGTTAATGAGTTTTGCATAATTAAGATCAGAAGGAAGCGTGGCAGAAACCCAGTGAACAAGGGAGACCAACCAGGGAAAATCAGTGCAGGTCCTGAAACACCTCCCTAGGGAGGCTGTGGTTCCCACCCCTTGACGTCAGTAGGAAGGCTGAAGGGTGAGGAAACCAGGCCTGACTCCCCTTATTATGTCACTAAAATGGTACAAAGAACACTGGCCCCAGAATCAGCCTCTGGCTCTGCCACTTCCTGGTTGTGTGAATTTGGGCAAATGACTTAATGTCTCTAAATTTTTCTGGTCTGTCAAGAACATTGGGCCCCCCAGCCAGTGAGCCCCGCCCAGGGTTTCAGGCCTGGTGGGTGCTTAGGGCACCACCTTGTGTTCATTCTGTCCACAGCCTGTGTGAGAGCACGGCCCCTACTGTCGCGGAGCTCTGTTAGCTTTAGCTCTGTGGTTTGTCGGTACTGATCTGAAGGCTTGCTGAGAGAACAGGAGGCCCGGCCAGCCGCTGTGAAGGGCAGATGTGGCCCCCAGGGTTTCCATCACAGACCAGCTGGGTGGGGGGTGCGTCACGGGAAGGCTGGTTCTTGGCTGCAAGTAAGGAAGTATTTTATCATGGTTCGATTTGCTCAGGAATGAAACATGTTAGTCTAAGTGAAGATGGGGTGATGAATGGGCAAAAGTTTGAAGTCAATAACATCCTAACACTGAAAATCTGTGACTCTGACTCTTTAAGACATTAGGCCTTAGAAACAAAACAGCAGCTTTACCATTGATTGAGATGGAAATTGTCAGCCTAGTGTGGTAGCAGATGCCTGTAATTCCAACACTGAGGAGATGGAGACAGGTCGATGCAAGTTGGAGGCCAACCTGGATACAGAGTGAGACCCTGTCTAAAAAAAAAGACATTATCAGAAAAATAGACAAATGTCATGGAAGAGCTGTTCTAAAAGGCAAATTTTAAGTCAAAGCAGAGCCCTACAGCAGAATGATCTAGAGCCCCAGAAGGTGGTCAAGGCCCGGGCCCAGGATTTAGCTCAGTGGCATAAGCGCCTGCTTTGCAAATGCGAGGTGGTGAGTTCGATCCCTGGTACCAAAAAAAAAAAAAAAAAGGTCAAGGCCAGTGTCATGGATTTGAGAGTCAGGTATGAAAGCTGAATTTAAGATGTCCTATACAAGGAAGGAAGTATAAATGTGAAGTATAAGAATTGAGCCTTAGGGCCAGGGATTTAGCTCAGTTGCATAAGCGCCCATCTGGCAAGCACAAGGTTGTGAGTTCGATCTCCGGTAAAAAAAAAAAAAAAAAGAATTGAGCCTTAAAATATACTTTCCTAGAGAGGCATGGTGGTACTCACCTATAATCCCAGCACTCAGGAGGCTGAGGCAGGAGGATGGCCGTGAGTTTAAAGGCCAGCCTGGACTGCATAGGGAGACCTGTCTCAGAAAAGAAAAGAAAAAAAAAAATGCTTTGTCCTTTGAAGTCAACAAAATGAAAACTGAGTACATACCAAAGAGGTATAAGTCCAATATTAAATCCATAAAATAGCAAACAGAAGGAGGGGGAGCGGAGTCCTGTCCTACAAACTTGAATCACCCCTGCTCAGCTCTACTCCTACAAGCCAGGCTTTGTCTGTCTTTCCCAGGGGACATCATCTGTCTCCGCTTCTCTGTATCCTCTCATGTGAGTTTCTGTGTGTCTACCTGACCCTTTTCCATCCCTGTTGCTACAGGGGGTGGTGCAGAAAGCCGAACAGTCCTTCGCTACAGCAAGGAGCAGAGGCCAACCACGCTGCCTATCCAGCCCTTCGTGTTCCAGCACCACTTCCCCAAGCAGCTGGCCAAGGCCCGGGCTCTCCACAGCCTTTCCCAGCTCTACAGCCTCTCGGGCTGCAGCCGTGCACAGCAGCCTGCCTCGCTGGCTGCCCCCACTGCTCAGGGCCCAGCCCCAGCGCCCTCAGGGGAGCCACAGGCACCCTCACCCCCAGCCTCTAGCAGAGGTGCCAAGAAAGCCGGGCCTGAGCCCGAGACCTCACGGCCGTCGCCCCTGGGCAGCTACTCGCCCGTCCGGAGTGCTGGCCCTTTCGGGCCCAGCACTGACTCTTCTGCCTCTACTTCGTGCTCCCCTCCTCCAGAGCAGGCCACCGCCCCTGAAAGCCTACCCCCATGGAGCCACTCTTGTCCTCCTCCTGTCCAGCCTGCCACCTCCCAGCAGCCACGCAAGGAGGATCAGAAGATACTGACCTTGGCTGAGTACCGACTCCATGGAACAGGAAGTTTGCCACCTCTGGGCTCCTGGAGATCGGGTTTCAACCGGGCAGAGAGCCTGGCCCGAGGAGGTGGTGAGGGTCCCATGGCCTCCAGGCCCAATAACGGTATGAGTTTCATCCCCTGCTCAACTGATTCTACTTCTCCCTTGAAAGCTTTCAGCCCTAGTGTTCTTCCTGGGCCCTTGGGTAGCTGTGAAATACTGTCCCCTCACTCTTCCCTGTCTGTCTCTGCTGTCCACCTGTTCTCTTTCCAGCCAACCACTTATCTCCTCAAGCCCTCAAGTGGCGGGAGTACAGAAGGAAGAACCCGCTAGGGCCTCCTGGTTTGTCAGGGAGCCTGGACCGAAGGTCCCAGGAAGCACGGCTGGCCCGCAGGAACCCCGTCTTTGAGTTCCCTGCTCCCTTCGGTGCTGCCAGCCACCTGAACTGTCGGCTAAACAGTAGGTGGACCAGGTTGTGGGGCACGCCGCGTGCTCTGGCTCTGCTGCCCCTGGGAGGGGTGGGGATGGGGTTAGTCCCCCAGAACTGTCTCGGGAGGCACCAGGCCCTAGCCGAGTTGGAACTCCTGGAAAGAGAGTGCTTAGCACTGATTCTTCTCTTCTTTCCAGCTCAAGCAGTGAAGCCATTACCACTGACCTGCCCAGACTTCCAGGACCCCTTTTCCTTGACTGAGAAGCCTCCTGCCGAGTTTTGTCTGTCCCCAGATGGCAGCTCAGATGCTATTTCCATTGACCTGCTTCAAAAGAAAGGTACGAATCAGGCCAGGGATTCTGCTGCCAGTGCCTGTCATGCATGTTGCCGTGCATCCAGCCCTGCAGAACATCTCCATCTTAAAGCCCCACGTGCCGGAGAGGAGTTGGAGGCGGAAGAGCTGTATGCTGTGAGAGTGAGAAGGACATGCGTGGCTTGGGCAGGCCTGTCGGTGCATCTGCTAGGGCCAGGACTGAGCAGAACCCTCTATCAGGCATCAGGCAACCCTGAACCAAGAGCACTTCAGGAGATGAGGGGAAAATAATTGAACACGGTTATGGGCTAGAGGGCAGGACCTGTGGAAGGGGAAGACGGAGCTGGAGCTTCTTGCAGAGACAGTGGGAGTCAGAATTTAAGAAGAGGGAAGAGGCTGCCACGACAGGCAGCTGTCCTCTGCCATGCTGTCCTGCCTTGAAGTCAGCCTTCCCCAAACCTGAACTAGTTCTCCACAACTAGTTCTGCACTCCAGAGACAAGAGGTCTTAACATCCTAGTTCATTGAAAGTTTCTCAATTAAAAGTTCAAACGTGGACAAAAACAGCTGGTCTTCCTCCTGCCGCCCCTAGCTGTGAGCTCAGCCAGCTTTCTGTGGAGCCCTCAGAGGACCAGGTCGGTTATTAAAGGCAAGTGCCCGCTGCCGTGCTCTCCCGCCGTGCAGCGCTCACTGAAGGTTCCTGTCTCCAAGCACTCAGGCTGCAGCGGGTGGAGCTGAGCCGCCTTAGACTCATCGTGGAGGCTGTGTACCTTTTTTTCTGTATATGTCTACACACTGACATTTTAAAAGAAACAGGGAAAATTTGAGATGCTATTTTACTAAATATACCAGCCCAAAACTAGATAATTTGTGACAAGATCAATAAACTAATATAACATACCAGAAAAAAAAAAAGATGAGGGGAAACATTGGGCCAGAAGTAGTTAACCACCTGCCTTCCTCCAAAACGAGACAGACATTAGGCAGGCATCGGGGAGACAGAATATCCTCACGGGCTTTGGAGAGAGGGAAACGGAAGGAGTTCATCGTCCATCCCCTGTGTGGAGTGGAAGCAAGAGCTCAAGCAGGTGACGATTCAGCACGACAGCTTGAATGCGTGCCCAGGACCACCCGCGTCGGGCACCGCTGAGGAAGACCTGGCTTTTCCACAGCGGTGATTAGTGGCCTGGTTTCTCAAAGCAGAGAAGACTGACGGTTGAATTTACCTTGCATTGGAGTAACAACTAGGAAGTGAGGAGGTCAGAGGCTCGTGGCAGTGGTAGCACTGAGGCAGGTCCAGGCTCAGAGGTGAAGACGGGGGTGGAGAAGTGGGGTGTCCCGGTGAGCGCTGGGGACGAGGGTGGACAGAAGTGTGGCACACTGCCCCGCCCCCACCAAGGGTTCCCGAGTTGCCTGGGAACCTGCTCAGAGACCAGCTACACCAAATTCTTCTTTGCAGGGCTGGTAAAAGCCGTCAATACCGCCGTGGACCTCATTGTGGCCCATTTTGGCACAAGCCGGGATCCTGGGGTAAAGGTAGGCAAGAACACGTGCGGTGCTGCGCTTTCCCAGGGGCCTCACGGACTGCGCTCCCACCCTCCCTTGCTCCCTGAGAGCACAGGGTCAGGAGTCAGGAGTGGGTGCCAAGAGGGGAGACAGAGCACTGTCGAGGAGAGAGTCAGAGTGAGGCTTCCCGGGGCTTTCTGACCGTCCTCACTGCACCTGCAGGCAAAGCTGGGAAACAGTTCTGTGAGCCCCAACATCGGCCACCTCGTTCTCAAGTACCTGTGCCCTGCGGTCCAGGCCGTGCTGGAGGATGGGCTCAAGGCCTTCGTACTGGATGTCATCATTGGGCAACGCAAGAACATGCCATGGAGTGTGGTTGAAGCGTCCACACAGCTGGGTAAGAGCTGGGTGCAAGGTGGGGACCCCAGACTGACTTAGGGCTCCAGAAGTTGGACCCCTACAACCTCGTCTTCTTCCCAGGTCCATCCACCAAGGTCCTGCATGGCCTGTACAACAAAGTCAGCCAGTTCCCAGAGCTCACCAGCCACACTATGCGCTTCAACGCCTTCATCCTCGGCCTGCTCAAGTGAGTGTGTGGAGCAGCGTGCTCCTCCTCGGCCCCAGCCGGCCCCCAGGCTCTGCCCGCTCAGAGGAAGCGCGAGCCACACAGAGTGGCGGCGGATCTGCGGGGTTCATGCTTGGGCTCAGGATCCCTTTCTCCCGGCCGAGCCGCAGCTCTGGTTAGGAGCCATCTCCCTCCACACAGCATCCCCTGACGCTGATCACCAGCATGGTCCTCACCAGCATGGTCTTCCGTAGCATGTCTTATTTGGAAATTAATTGGATTTCTCAGTTTCTCTGGATCTTGTGAACCTTGGTCCTCTCAACTTGAGCTCTGCTTCCAAATCTTGCTTAGAAACCAAATCAGAACCCACACTGTAATATTCTTTCTCAGGGAATGGGCCCAGGTGACCCCTGGGCCCCTGTGGTCCTTTCACTCAGTAGCTTCCTGACTTCTTGGGTCCTGTGCAAGCTGACTCCGTTCTAGGGGAAAGTGGCTTGTCAATCACATGTTCACGCCCCTCCCCACACTGACACTGACATGAGAGAATTACATTCTGTGAGGTGGGCCAGGTAGCATCCCTGCCCTGGAAAGGAGATGCTCACCTATACTTCTTCCCTGTATTTGACCCCCGTGTCTTGTTTTCTGCATACCTTATTATCTGGCCATCTCCAAACAAGACTCAACTCTTCTTACCTGTCTCCCTGCAGCATCCGGTCCTTGGAGTTCTGGTTTAATCACCTGTTTAACCACGAAGGTAATGCCTGGAACCTACTGTTTCTCACAAACTCAGTTTAGACCTCAGAGGTTCAAAAGAGAGGAATCACTGCCTTCAGATCTTAGAGGATGGGAATGGGGGCCACACAAGCTTTCCGAGCTTTGGACTTCTACCCACGTCTTTCCCAGCTTCTACAAGAATTAGAACTTTGGAGACAGCAGTAGAGTCAGGCAGTCTGGAGTCCGGGGTGCCAGGAACCCAGTACCCCTCTCTATATGCAGAGCTGTCATTGAGGGTGGTAGAGACTGTGCACTGCACAACTGCAGGAGCACATCTGCATTGCACAGTACACAGCCGGGGAAGCAGCGCACGGGGGCTCACCCGTTGCCTCTCAGTGCCCCGCGTGGGCCAGACCTGCTCCTCTGCGTCTCTCTCTTTCCCCTAGACATCGTCCAGACCCACTACCAGCCCTGGGGCTTCCTGAGTGCAGCTCACGCCGTGTGCCCCAGCCTCTTTGAGGAGCTGCTGCTGCTGCTACAGCCCCTGGCCCTGCTGCCCTTCAGCCTCGACTTGCTGTTCCAGCACCGACTGCTGCAAAGCGGGCAGCAGCAGCGGCAGCACAAGGAGCTACTGCGCGTGTCCCAGGGCCTGCTGCTGTCTGCCCAGTCAACACTGCAGTTGGCCCGAGCCCAGGGCCAGGGTGGCCCTGGGGACACAGACAGAAAAACTCCTGGGGAGCGGGTGAAGGGCGTGGGAGCCCCGGAAGGTAGGGAAGAGGAAGAGGAAGAGTCCGAAGAGGTGGCAGAGCCAGCTGGGAGTTCAGGCCATGGCAGGTGGGCTCGAACTGGACAGGCTGGCTGGTGGTATCAGCTCATGCAGAGCTCCCAGGTCTACATCGACGGCTCCACAGGGGGCTCCAGGTTCCCTCGAAGCAGCAGCAGCAGCAGCAGTGGCGGCATCAGCAATGGCAGCGGCAATGGCCTTGAGAAAAAGAAAGGGACAGGTGGGGCGGGGGGTCCTCAGGCCCCACCTCCACGCGAGGGAGTAGTGGAGGGGGCCGAGTCCTGCCCAGCCCTGGAGGAGGCCCTTGGCCAGGAGAGGGGCTGGCCCTTCTGGATGGGGAGCCCCCCTGACTCGGTGCTGGCTGAGCTGAGGCGCAGTTGGGAGCGGGAGGGGCCTGCCGCCCTGCCAGCAGAGAGTGAGGGGGGGACCTCTGAGCCTGCACCTGGGGGCATCAAGTGGGGACACCTCTTCGGCTCCCGGAAAGCTCAGCGGGAAGCCCGACCCCCAAACAGGTGAGAATCCTCCCTGTGTAGACAGAGGTGGGGGAGCCTGACCTAAGCTAGGACGTGGGCAGACCCCGAGCTGGGCTTCTCGGTCCTAGGCTGCCCTCAGACTGGCTGAGTCTGGACAAGTCCATGTTCCAGTTAGTGGCACAGACGATGAGTGCCCGGCGAGAGCCAGAGCCCAGGGAGAACCTGCAGGACCCACGCTCCCCAGCCCTGCCTTCCCCGCCTCCGCCTCCACCTCCACGGTAAGCCCTAGGAAGCAGGGGGAGGGGAACTGGGTTTCACTGTCCCTGTGGTTTCTCTGACCTCCATTTGTTGTTTCTCCAGTGAGGTGCAGGCACTGTGCCATCACGTGGCCACAGGCCCTGGACAGCTGAGCTTCCGCAAGGGAGATGTCCTACGGGTGCTGGGACCAGCCGGAGGAGACTGGCTGCGCTGCAGCCATGGCCCTGACACTGGCCTGGTGCCTCTGGCCTATGTGACGTTGACCCCAACTCCAAGTCCAGCCTCAGGAAGCAGCCAAAACTGAGGCCCTGTGCATGCTAGTGGCCTCAAGGACCCTCATAGCTCCCAGACTCGGAGCCTGAGAACCTGTCCCAAGCCCTCTGGCTTGGCTATGTACAGCTGACTGAGAGCTGGGGACCACATACCCCGTGCTGGCACCTGCTCCCTGTGCTCAGTATTAATTACTCCCCTTTAACTGCCCCAGTGACTATTCTCAGACCTCCAGCCAGGAAAGGGATATAGCGCTGGGCTGCCAGGATTTCCTTGTCCCATCTGGGCCAACCCTTCCGAGGGTATAGACAAGCAAATCCCTTCAGAAGGAGGTAACCAGAAAGCCATTTGTAGGGTTCTCTACGCCAGATAGTAATGAGGATGGAGAAAGAAAGGACTGAGGATGAGAAACAGTATTGGGGCCAGACATTCAAGCCCCCCAAACTGTAAATAGGCTGTGACCAGCACTTGGTCATCAGAAGAGGGAAAAGGAGCCCAGGCTTCTGTTAATGTATTTATTTATTTATTTATTTATTACACCTATTAATAAAAAAGGTGCTCAGCCTCCAAACCATGTTCTCCACTCCCCCTCGCAACCACCCTTTTGTCCGCCTCTTGCTTCCAAGAGATGGTGGGATTGGATGAGAAGGAAAGGGGAACTTAAGACCAGGGACCCAAGCCAGGAGCTGCTTCTGGGGCGTGCTTGGGCCCAGAACATCATGGGTGAGATACCCAAACATGTGGCCAAACTGGCACTTAGACCCTGAGTGGCCAAGAGAGGCCGTCACATCTAGCTAGTGCAAGAAAAAGCCATGTAGTTCTCAGCCGTTGGCCTCCATACTGCTGTCCAAAATCTAGTGTAACTCACCACTATGAGCTGCTTCTGGTTCCTTTTCCACATAATGATAAAGCTGGATCACTACACAGGTGGCCTGAGGTCCCCCGTACCTGTCGCAGTCCCCCAGGCCACTCCCATAACCCACGCACACCCATGCACTCCAGTTCCCAAGCCTCCATCAGCCCCTCTCACCTGGCAGTAGCCCCGTGGTGAGGCAGAAGACCCAGGTCCTCCAGTAGGTCCTCGGAAGCGCGGGCCAAGGCCTGGGACCTTGCTGGGTGCTGCCCTTTGAGTGATTCTGCCCCGATGTCTGCAGTGCCTGGTTGGCAGGCGCAGGGAAGCTGGACCCAAAGAGGAAGCCGGCACAAGCACGTAGCCAGTGAGGCCTGGGGCGGGGATGCGGGGTCAGCAGAGTCGGGTGTGGCGGGGCTCTCCTCACTGCTCACTGACGTGAGCTCCTGGGGGGTCTCTGTCATCCATGGAACAGGGCAGAGCCTGTGAGTGGGGTCGATAGGAGAGAAACGGGCCTGTGAGTCCAGCCCCAGTTCTCATACAGGCCCCAGAACGGGAGGGAGCCGCTCGTGTCCACAGCCACAGTGGCCATGGCCAGCCTCAGGCTTGGACGCCGGAAGGTAGGGCCCCTGACCCATGTCCACCCCCACTCCGCCTGCCTGTGTTCTCACATGTTCCGGCTCCAGCGCTGGCTTTTGGTCTTCGTTTCCTGCGGACCCCTTTGCCGGTTCTTGGCTCCCGTCGTCCCCACGCAACAGAGCAGAATCGTTCAGAACCTCAGCACAGACCTGACTGCAGTTCTTGGCAAAAATGCTCTGTTCCTGGGGCACAAAACCTGGCAGACAGAGGCGAGGAAGACATGTCAGTGTCAGGGACATGCGTGCTGGGAGGGGGTTACCTGTTCGTACCGTGTACAGGGATGTGCCGGAGCCTCGCCTTCCGTGTGTGCACCTTCCGGAGAGGCTGTGCCTGGAAAGCGCGGGAGCTCTTGGCGGCCAAATGGGAGGCAGAAGGGTGCAGTGGGCAGGCGGCCAGGCCAGACCGGGAGGGCCTTGCAGTAGCTGAGTGGTCACCTGCCCATAGGTCTGGCCCACGCTGGACCGGAGCATTGGGCAGTGTCCAGTGTATCTGTAGCCTGAGACACACCCACTCATCTCCAGAGTCTCCCTGCACCGCTGTCCCCCAAGACAGATGGAGGCCTCTAAAACTCACTTTCTAGACGCAGCAGTGTGTCTACCTGCAGCTGGCATTTCTGACTCCTCTGTCAGAGCCTTCACTGTTACCTGTTTCCATGGAGGACATGCACAAGCTCTGTGACAGACCCATCCAGCACCGTTTCCTTGCTTTTCCTTCTCCCTTTCCAACACTAAATACATATCCCAGTCCTGGGCCTCTAGAACCAGCGTTTCCGCTTGACCCCAAGGCCTCAGTGACCCAACTCTCTAGCCCTACAGCCTCCCGAAGCCAGCAGGGGCCGCCCTGGGGTGGATTCTGAGGCTGGGCTCTGGTGTGCAGGGGCCGAGGCCCTGGGAACCCAGGCAGTTCCTTGGGTTTCCCTTCTAGCTGAGCCTCTGGGCTGTGTCCAGGACTATGAAGCCAGAGGAGGCGGCGGGGCTGAGGACGGAGAGGGGCCCCCCCGTGTGACGAATGCAGGAGCCCAAGCCACCAGACTGGGGAGAGCAGAATCTCGCTGGTGTGTCTGCTCCGTGACAAGCACCATCCTGCCACCAGGGCCAGGAAGAGGAGCGTGGCCCACACTCCAAGTGGGAAGGCAGACAGCGCTGGCATCAGCACCACGTAAGAGGAGGACTCACAGAGTGACGCTGGGGTGGATGTGGTGCCCTGTGAGTCTTTGTGGAAGGGGCAGAACTTTCCGGAGAAAGAAGTTCTCTGAGAAAAGCCTGGAGAAGTGCCAGAAAAACAGCCACATAGAGACCTCCAGGTAGTGACGTTCATTTCCAGTAAAGTGACTGAATCGGTTATTTACTGAAACACCCACTCAGCAAGTGTGCTCTGCTCCACTCAGCACATAAGGGTGGTGGCACACATGGGACATGGCAGTTACGAAAGCTCCAAGGCCCTTTGGACAAGTCTGACACATTTGTCCTTGTTTACAAGTGCAGATTCAACCACTCACTGCTGCTTCCATGAGGCCCTGATGGATGCAGGCAAACGTGGGTTTCACCCTGCGGGCCGTTGAAGCCACGATAGTGCGATCACAGTCTGCAGCCAGGCAGGCGTGGGCTCCCGTAGCTTGTGGCTTGGTGGACCTGGGAGACTTCACTTCTGAACCTGAATTCCTTAATCTACACAGGTTTGGTTTGCTTTTGACACAGGGTCTCACTGTGTAGCCCAGGCTGACCTCAAACTCTGGCAACCCTCCTGCCTCAGCCTTCCTGAGACTGCATCACCACACCCAGTTTTAAACTTTAATATGAGGGTTAAAATACCCTAACCTACCAGGCATTAGGATGAATAAGCTAGTGTATATGAAAGAGCCCTAGTACACAGCTACTAAAACCGAATTTCCTGCCTTATTGTCTAATGGTGTCTCTCGGCTTCTAATACGGATCAGTGGGGTATTTTGTTTTGTTGTGTTGTGTTGTTGAGACAGGGTCTCGCTATGCATTTCAGGTTGGCCTTGAGCTCACTCTGTAGCCCACACTGGTTTCAAATTTGCAACGATCCTCCTGCCTTGGCCTCCCCAGTGCTGGGATCACAGGTGTGCTCCACCACACCTGGTTTAGATAGTGGTTATTAGGTGAGGGTGGGTTTCTTATTGTGAGTTCAAGGGAAGGAAATATGAGCATCCAGGTGAGGTATAAGACCAGGGAGTCAGACTTTGTGAAGAAACTGATCCACCTAGGTGGGAGGGCTTTTAAAGAAGGATCTCACTATGCAGTACAGGCTGGCCTTGAGCTCACTTTGTAACCCAAATTGGTTTTGAACTTGCAGTGATCCTCCTGCCTCAGCCTCCCAAGTGCTGAGATGACAGGTGTGCACCACCACACCCGGCTCCAAATTCTAAGAGAAGGAAAAGTACAGACCAGGAGACCAGATCTCAGAGAGCGGGAGGAACAGGATAAGAACGCTGCTCTGGAATGAGTGAGGGCGAGGTGGCCACTTTTCCAGCCGTCTTCCCACTTCCGGGCTGTAACGGTGCCCTGTGCTGACCAAGCACAGCACTGATGCCTCGGGAACTGTGCACCGGCCTCAGAAACACACTTCACGCCCCTCGCTGCTCTGCCAAGGTTGGCAGCTGAGAGAAGAGCCAGGAGGGCAGTGCAGTGTGGAGGTTGGCAACTGCGCTTCAGGCTCCAAAACGGACCCCTCTCCCTCCTTCCTAACTTTGTTCCCAGCCGCAGCTGCAGGGAGGTGCAGCCCCGGCACTGAGGCTCAGCGCCTCCGCCCTTGCCGGCTGCCAGGCGTGGGCGTCTGTCGGCGGTGGGCGCAGCGCTCTGGACCCTGTGAGAAACTGCTGCGGTGGGGAGGGCCTTGCGGAAAGTTGGTTTGCTCCTCAGAGAGCATGAACAGGAAGAAATCATGTCTGTGCTTCCCTCTAGACACTCGGTGGATGTAATAACGGAACTTCAGTCGTCTTAAGCCTTGTGGAAAGCTAGCCTGGGACAGGTCCCGAATACATCGAGGATGGCAGCTGGAACACGAATTAACTTTATAATTTCATTATTGTTAAGAGCACTTTAATTTTCTTTTACTTAAAGCCAAGGGATCATAACCTTAAACATTTAAAAAAAAAAAAAGGCATGGTGGCATATAACCCCTGCACACAGGAGGCTGAGGCAGGAGGACCACAAATTTGAGGCCAGCCTGAGCTATACAAGTTCAAGGCTAACCTAAGTTACAAATTAAGACTCTCTCCAAAAGAAAAAAAGGGGAAAAACCTAAATAAATGTTTTAAAATTATAACTTTAAAAGCTCATTCAAATATAGCTTTGCTAAATAATGAAACTTGGCCAAACTCAGTAAGCCTCAGTTTTCTCATCTGTAAAATGGCAAAACTAATGTACTGCCTCATGGAGTAGGTTAGAATACATGAAAAGATGCTTAGTGCAAAATCATGTGTTTAAAAGTTATTTCAGTGTTTATAGTCAAGTGCTAACTGAATAGCAGTTTATAGTATTTAATGGAAATGACAGAAAAGAGGATAGTAATGCTGAGGGGCTTGGGAAAAGTGTGAAATTGAAAAGTGGAAGGGTCAGGATTTGAAATTGAGGTATAGAAGAGGACATGGGGAATGAAACAACTTTTTTTTTGCAAGAAACAGTAGCAGACTCGGTAAAAATAAAAGTACAAATGAACAGATTAGGCTTGGCCCTAAACTTTGGTTCAGAGAGGCCTGTTCCAGCTGGTGGAACAGCCCCTTACTGTTACCATGATTTCCATCTGTGCAGAGCATTTCCCAGCCCCGGGAGAGCATTCTGGGAGTAAAGTACAGGAGTCGTCACAGTCACAAGTGACCCAGTGACACCTGCACCTGATGGGAGCTGCCATGCGCAGCAGCCGGTGTTGGATGTAGCTGTGAGGGAAGAATTGCAGCCAGACCACACCCACCTACCTGACCAAAGGACAGCTGGGAAAGCAGTGGCCGCACACCGCGTGGCTTGCTGGGTCCACGGTTTTCCGTCATGCCTTTGATCCTCCAGGACCTGCTGTAAAATTCCACATAGATCCCAAATCAATCAGATGTAGGTCAACTGAGCAAGCATGAAGGCTCCTCTTGGGATGAGTGAAAAGACCAAATCATGGGACCTTTGGAAAAAACTCTTCAACTCTAGAGACCACCAGAATTGTAAAACACAGTGAAAAGAGCAAACCCCAAAGGATGACATGCGACCCAAAGCCCTTGTCCCTTTCAAAAGGTGTAGATAAGGCAAAACTGCCTAAAAAGGAAAGTCGGGGTGATTTCACCAGGGTTCCAGATGGTTACCTCTGATGCACAAGACAGAAATGTGTAGGAAAGGAGGTGTATTTAGGTGTATGGTTTATCAAAGTTTCACTTTTTGTTTGAAATTTGAAATAGTGTGCTCATGAATGCTTAGTATTACAATTATAATAAAACATTGACCAATGAGACAGTGTGTCAAACCAAAGATTATGATACCCCAGATCTTTGTGTTTATGGTATGGAAGAGACTAGAAACAGAAATGATCAGACACAGTGGTGTTTGGACAGACAACTGGAAATTTATGACATAAATTTTACATTTATGACATTCTTCCAGCCCACAAGGATAAACGATCATGTTCAACCTAACTTACTTAACAACTAACAATTGCACTGAAAAACACATTCAAATCTCAGCAGTTTTATTAGCCAGGATTACCACTTACATGACTTGGAGGACTTCCCCGTCCAGTACTATGGCACAACAGATGCTCGGAGGATTGTCGAGAATAGAGAATAATCAACAATATACTGTGTATGTTTTTAGGGTGTTGCTGGTCTCACAAAAAGGGATCTTTAAAAACAAGACTTTGCCTCAAAAGAAACCGAGAAAATGTATTGGGGTAAGGGAAACAGCGGCTTGAAGCAGGGCTTGGCAGTGTGACACCCGCAAATGTGCACAGAAGACAACTTGTCCCTATGTATGACAGCAGTCACCTCAAGAGAGGAGACGGACCCCTGCTAAGGAAGGGGGAACACAGCAGCTGCCACCCCCTTTCACCCGGAGACTAGGCCGTGGCTTCTCCTAAGGAGCCGTAATCCTCAGAGCGGCTGAGTCCGGCCAGGGCTGAGGTGGTGAGGCGAGAAAACTGAAGCTGAAATTCCCCACTTTGAGCCATAATGCTCGGAATGGATCGGGTAAAATACTACCAATGTAAAACGTCTCAAGTGCATAGGGGAGTTTTTAAGAAGCAGAAACGAGTCAGCACATTATAAGTGAAATAAGCCACAAGAACAAATACTCGGAGCAGATCGGTAGGAGCGGGGCGAGAGCCTCCAGTCGGGCACAGGGGCCGCTCAGCAGGCGCCCTCAGGCGGGCAAAGGTGGAGCCTCACTCCTCGGGGAAAACGCAGAGACCCTGGCTGGGCCGAGTCCAGGGTTGGAGGGAAGCGACCGCGCCGGCCCGGCCTCCCTCGCCCGGAGTCCGGGCCGCCCCGGGGAGGTCAGGCCGAGGGAGGCAGCCTGGCGGGTGGAAGCGGCTCCCAGCACCGGGAAAAGGATCGCACGCAGCCGGGCTGCAGAGGAGACAGATCTGAGAACCGCGTCTGCCTGCCAGGCCGCGTTCGCTCGGGCGCAGAGGACGACAGCGCCCCCGGGCGGCGAGGCCGCGGGCAGGGGCGAGGGCGCCCGGCGCGCAGGGAGGCGCCGCTCGGTGCAGGGCTCGCGGGGCGCTGCCCACGCCTGCAGCAGCCTTGCCGGGGCCTCAGAGGGCAAGGACACCCAAGGCCAGCGGTCGGTGGAGGAGGATCCAGAGCAGCCGGGACCGGAGCTTCGGGCCCGGCACCCGCACGAGCTTGCGGAAGCCGGAGAGTCCCGGCTGCGCCCCACACAGAGAGCGCTGAACCCCGTGCCGTGGGCGGCCCGGGCCCGAGGATCGCAGCAGCGCTGCAGACGAAGGAGAGCAACGCAGGAGCCGGAGCCAAGCTGCGGCGGTCCTTCACCAAGGACCCGGCGGCGAGGCGAGGCCGCGGGCGGGAAGGGCGGCCGGTGGGGGCGGGGCTGCGCCGGGGGTGGGGAGCCCGCGGGGGGGGGGCGGGGGGGAGTCTCGGGGAGGCCACGGCCCGTCAGTGACCGGCAGCTTCTTCCCGGATCAAATCGCGGGGCCCGCAGCCAAACACGGCCTGCGGCCCGGAGGCGGGGCGGGGGGAATGCGCAGCCCTCGCCGTGGCGCCACCAGGCCTCCGGGACCCACCGGGCCTCCGGGACCTCACCGGGCTTACGGGACCTCACCGGGCCTCCGGGACCCACGTGCCCGCGCGGCTGCTGGTACCCAGGGTAAAGGGAGCCATGCGGGCGTTCAGGGTGGTGCGCTAGCAGTCCCATGGAGGTGTTTTGCTTCTTTCCTTGATCATCTGGTCTTCTTGCCTTTTCTTTCTCCTCTGGTTCTTGCTTCTTTATTAATATTGCTTTTTATCTTACCTTATTTTATTTTTCAGGTTTCCCCCTTTGACCTGCTCTCTTTTGTTCTTTCTCCTCCTCCTTCTTCTTTTTCTAATCTTCTTTCCTCTCTATTATTTTTTTTCCTGTGTCTCTCCCTTATTTCTTGCCTCTTTGTCTTCCCTCTTTTCTCCACATTTCAAGATTATATATATATATATATATATATATATATATATATATAATATTTCTCTATGCATCATATATGTGCAAAAAAGAATAAGCATAACCAATGATTTAACTGGGTATGTCAGGTTCACCCTCTAGAGAATTATGTTTAGAGAAACCAAACCAACCAAAAACTCTCACAGCCTCCCTCAGTCTTTGTCTACACTTCCACCCTCTGCATCTCTCCTCCTGCCTGCCCAAGGATTCCCTCAAACCCCCAAACACTCGACCTTTACTCCAGCTTACTGTAAACATACTTCTAGCAGAGTCAGACCTCCTGTCTGTTTTTCATCTATTGACATTTCTCATATTACTGTCTTCCCATTGACATAGCTCTTCCTTTCCCCCTTCTTTTTCCCTTTCCCCCGCCCTCTACATCCCAGACTAACTGTAAACAACAGTATAAAGTAGTCTGTAAGGGGCACTGATAAAAGCATGAAGTTACCTTTTTTCTTCTTTTGGTACCAGGATCGAACTCATGACCTCACCCCTCCCAGGCAGATGCTTACTCGCTGAGCTAAATCCCTAGCCCAAGGATGACATTATCAAAACAAGCTTCAATGTTCATGACCCTGTGGTTGGATCTGCTGATACTGTTACAACCAGTAGAAATTCTGTCCTTACCACACAGTGACTGGGACTGACCCAATTAAACTGAATAGGTCGAAGTGGTTGACAGTATTTCATGGCAAATAAACCAAGATTACATTACCAGGGGCTGGGGATTTAGCTCAGCAGCATAAGCACCTGCCTGGCAAGCTCGAGGTCGTGAGTTCAATCTTTGGTGCCAAAAAATATAAAAAAGAAGATTGCATTTCCAGAAAACAGAATTCAACTAAAGAAATCTCGGTGCCAATAATAAAGTCTTTACTCTATTAGCCTTAACCCTCAGCACCAAAAAACAAATAAAACAAAACAAAACATGAGAAAATAGAGCAACCAAATGCCTCTAAAAATTCCCAGCTTCCCAAAGCAGATCCAAGGGGCACCAATGGAAAGAAAACCAAACACCAAATGGCTAAATTGTATAAAATGATCTAAAGGAAAGCAAAGAAACTTGGTGAGTTCAACCATGATATAACAAAACATATGGTAGGATTAATAAACACACTGACCAATGTGTTTAAAGCACACATTAAAAGAGTTAACCAAGACCACTGAAAATATGAGTGACAAGTTTACAAAGAAATAGAGTTCATGAAAAGGTCTCAAACAGAAATTCCAAAAATAAGGAATTCTATTGAATATTTGAGTAGCAGAAACAATCTTGTGAGGAGTATCAGATCTGGAAGACAAAAATGATGCCTTATACTCAGAGATATCTTAAAAGCAGTAAGAGCCAGGCATGGTGGCACATGCCTGTAATCCCAGCACTCAGGAGGCCAAGCTGGGCTAAAAAGTAAGTTCAAAGTCAGCCAGAACTACATAATGAAACTGTCTCAAAAGACAAAAACAAAACAGTAAGAGAACAAAGAAAATCAACCCACCACTATTAGCACAAAAACTAACTCAAGACCAATTGGAGTTAGAGAAAAATCAGGGATCAGCAAACACAGAATAAAAAATATGTTTACAAAATCACAGCAAAACCCTTTCTAAGTATGGGGAAAGAACTCAACATATAGTTAATTAAAATATACAAAATATGAAGCAATTATGAGAGAAGATAGTCACTACTCATATCATGGTCAAAACCCCAGAAGTCCAATACAAGAACAAAATCTTAAAAGCAGTCAGAAAAAATTAAAAATTTATCAAGGTAAACCTATTAAGGATCACATGTAGCTCACCACAAACTTTGGACATTACTACCATCAAAATCCAGATTATTAGTAAATACTACAAATACCAGATTATGCAGTTCAGTGAATGGGAGAATCTAGAAGAAATGGACAGATTCCTAGATACATATGAATTTTCAAAATTCAACCAAGATATAAAAACCCTAAGCTGTCCAGTAACAGTTAATGAAATTGAGAGAGTAATAAAAAACTTATCAACTAAGAAAAGCCTAAGACCTGATGGAGTCACTGCTGAATTCTATAACTTCATGGAAGATCTCATGCCAATGCTCCTCAAATTCTTTGATGAAATTGAAAGGGAAAGAGTATGTCTAAACTCATTCCTGGAAGCTAACGTTATCCTGATTCTAAAACTACACAAGGAAAATCCTCAACAAGGTCCTGGCAAACAGAATGCAGCAAGTCATCAAAAAGATCTCGCCTCATGAGCAAGTAGGCTTCACCCCAGGAAAGCAAAAAGAGTTGAATACACAAATCAGTAAGTGTAATTCATCACATAAACAGAAGCAAGAACAAAAACATCACATGATCATCTCGATAGATGCCTTTGACAAAATTCAGTATCTGTTCATGATTTTTTTAAAAACCTGAAGAGAATAGATATTGAAGAAGCTTATCTCAATCTGATAAAATTCATTTATGACAAAACCACTGTTAAGAGGGCGTGCGGGAAATGAAAGCTTTCCCTCCAAAATCAAGAATGAGACAAGGATGTCCATTATCGCCACTTCTATTCCATATAGCACAGAACTTGAAACATTAGCAAGAGCAATGAGGCAAGAGAAAAAAATAAAAGGGATACATACATATAAAAAGGAAAAAATTGGGCTATCCTTATTTGCAGATGACATGATCCTTTACAGAGAAGAACCAAAAATTCCACCAGAAGACTTCTGGAACTATTAAACAAATTCAGTGATGTATCAGGATATGAAGCCAACACACAAAAGTCAACTGTGCTCCTATACCCCAATAATGAACTTACTGAGAAGAAATTGGAAAAAAATACCATTTCACAGTAGCTTCAAGAAAAATCAAATATGGGGCTGGGAATTTAGCTCAGTGGCTTAAGCACCTGCCTGGCAAGTGTGAGGTCGTGAGTTCGATCCCTGGTACAAAAAAAAAAAAATCAAATACTTAGTACTTAATCTAAACAGGAAGTAAAAATCTCTACCATGAAAACTACAGTACACTGAAAAAGTAAATCAAGGAGGACATTGAAAGATGGAAAGATATCCCCTGTTTCTGGATAGACAGAACCAATATCATCAAAATAGTCACACTACCAAAACTGATAGACAGATTTAATGCAATCCAATCCAATCAAAATACCAATACCATTCCTTATGGAAGTAGAAAAAAATTCTTTTGTATAGAAGCAGAAGGGACCCAGAATATCATTTATTCAATATTATCTAAGCAGCTATACTCGAATTCTTATTGGTTGACCATAGTTTTGTCCCACCTCACACACATCTTGTGACTTCCCATTGGATCAATCTCACCCACGTGACTCTACTTGTAATCTCATTAGTTGAATAGTTTGTCCTATCTTGTACCCACCTGACCTTGTGTTTTTGCTCAATAAACCCCCTTAAGAAACAGGGTTGGCTGGCAACCCACTTTTTCTGGTGTGTCTTAGTACTTTTCTCATTGCTTGGACAAAATACCCAACTACCAAAATTAAAAGAGGAAAGGTTTTTTTAGCTCACAGTTTGTAGAGGTTTTGGTCCATACTCAGCTGGCTCCAAGGCAGAATGGCAGATGGCTGAGGGGTAACAGTTTATGGAAGCAGAAACCAGCCAAAGCAGCAAGTGAGGGAGCAAAACAAGCCTCCTTCTGCCCTTCTATTTTATACAGACTGCTGGGATTAGGGCAGTGCTAATCCAGTCAGTGGATCAGCAAATCACCACTCTTTATCCCAGCACCTTCAACCCCAGCATGGCACACTCTTGATCCAGCCACCTCCAAAAAGCCTGCCTCTCATGACCACATGAAGCTTTGAGGGGACATCTAGACATAATTGAGGCCCTTTTGTGACTTTCTTAGTAGCTTTTTTAGGTAGGCCTGGTGGTACACACCTGTAATTTCAGCACTCGAGAAGCTGAGGCAGGAGGATTGCCATGAGTTCCATGTCTGCCTGGACTACAGAGTGAGACCCTGTCTCAAAAAAACAAGGAGCTTTTCTTCCTTTCAATAAATTCTTTCTACTCTTAGTCTCTCTTTTTCCTAGAATTCATTCTTTGATTTTAGAGAACATAAACTTGGCATTTCAGACATATAGTAGGTTGGGGGTTTCTTTCCCTTATATCATTTGGAGGTCTTCCACCGAGATAATAGGATGGAGGTAAGAGTTTGCTTTTGTTTCACACATTCTGGATTGTGGCACACTTAGGTAATCAAAATTTTATGCTTCAAAAAAATTTTTTTTATCGGTACTAGGAATCAAACTCACGACGGCGCGCTTGCAAGGAGGCGCTTATGCCACTGAGCTAAACCCCCAGCCCCTTGCTTCAAATTTTTATGTAATATCTTTACTCATTGCTTATAATTGCTCATGCTTTGTCTTTTATACAATTTTGTTAAAATAATGATAAATTTGTCAAAAACATGGAAAGGTTGTGATGCTTCATTATTCCTATTTTTATTCCTATTTTGTATATGTTACATTTGGACTAGTTTCTGAATTTACTAGCATTCTTTGTTTGATTTTGTTTGACTGCTGTGGTTTTAGACAGTGGTGCTAGGGAAAAGTAGTGTTTAGAGTTCCCCCTAGTGGAGTTTGACATGAAATGCTAATAAAATGGTCTCTATGAAATCCAGTTCATATTTATAAAATGTACATGTCTATAATGGGACCCTTTTTGCCAATTAAAAGTCAATATGCCCACAGCCATTCTTCTAATTTTTTAAGTGAAATTTAATGAATTTGGGTATATTCTTTTTTTTTTTTTTTTTTTTGTATTGGTACTGGGGATTGAACTCACGACCATGTGCTTACAAGGCAGGCCTTTATGCTGCTGAGCTAAATCCTCAGCCTCACCCACCACAGCCATTCTTAAGACCTGGCATTACAGTTTCACTGAGACAGCCTGTCCTGACCCTCCTCTACACTCTAGAGGAAATGTTGAGCCTGTTGTGACTGTTTCCTTTCTGGGCTGATCTTCCACTGGGGAGGAGGCAATCTTAGTTCTTGAGATTCCCCACTCATGATTTTCCAGGCTGAGAATCACTCACGGGAAGTTGTTTTACTCACTCACCTTGAGCCTGAGAAGAAAACGCTCCATTTTCCTCATCTTATTTCTGATCTGTTCCTGCCGTTTTGTAATTTCCTTTTTTTTTTTTTTAGGCACCTAAGATTAGAGAGAGAAGAACTGTGAACTGACCCAGACTTTTCCTCCTACCAGGCAGCTAAGTTAAGCCCATCAAAAATGAATGTTTGCTAATGCCCAAGACAGGGAAGTCATCTTAGATCAGGGACACATACCCCGCATCTGGGTCAAATGAGATGTCAGAATTTTGCCCATCCAGGAGAACACGCATAAAAGCTGTCATAGCTGAGTGTTCTGGGCCACAGTCTTCCTCGGGAAAACTGAGACACAGTGGAAAGAACCAACTCACAGGAGAAATCAGGAGCTCTTTCCAAAGCACCACCCTTAAAGGACCAAAACACAGTTAGCCTAAGGCAGGATAGTCACCCTTCTCTCTCCCCTCCAGGTCTAGTTATCATTTATGTGTATAGAAAAGTCCTTTGATAATAAGTTGTAGACTTTGAAACTGTTGATGTAAACTTATAAAGCGCTATGGAATGAATCTTACCTATCCCTTAGTAGAACTTTGACAAACAGAGGTTGCTCTACCAGCTAGTGAAATGCTCTCAGAGCAGCTGCCACCCTTAAAGCAGAGGACAGATTTCCCAGCACCTTTTGGTGAATCCCTATTGAAGCCAATGGTTGGATTCTGGAGACACATCTCTGGTTACTTGGACCAGTAGAAACTGAGAGAAACTGAGGTTCTCGTGGCTAACGCCACTCATTGGCTGGTGGTATCAGAGGTTCCTCAGTGGCAACTGGCTGTCAACTGCCGGACTGGTTATCCTGAAGGAAGATCTCCACTTATCCATCCTACTTTTCTCCTTCTGTTAGTAACTTAGAAACTCCCCCTAAATTTTCTCCAACTGGGGAGTTAATTTTAGAACCACCTTATCGTTTTAGACTGCCCCCTTCCTCCAGAAATCGGCCGAGGCAGCCTGCAACGACTGCCCTTCACGCAGGAAAACAGTTATCAGGAGGATGGTTTACATTTGTGCCTGACATATGCTAAGAATAAGAAAGATATTTTTAGTTGTCCTTTTTTCTTTCATGTACATGAAGAAGACTAATAAATAGGCCTTTACTAGCATGTAAATTGTGATTGCTAGGTGATGGATATAAGTTTAACCTGTGAACTTCAAAGATATAAAAAAAAATTTAAGTGAATTTAAAAGGTGTAGCCTTGTCATGCTGCTAGAAAATGTTACCTCGGTGATTAGATAGATGATGGGAATGTATCAGAGGCTTCTTTGCCATAGGGCCCAAGGATGGGGTTTTTCTCCTGAGCCGTTTTCGTCTGTCTCTAGTGGTGACCTCCTTTGTAAGCTAAGAAGGCTCCAGCTACTTCCAACTCACTTCTTGGTGTTTGCTCTTTTTTAAAAAACTGGCAAACAATGGTTTCGTGCTAAATAACGCTTCCTTCTTTAAATGTAACAGGCACAGCTGAGATCAACTGCACCTACGGAAGTCAGTGCACGAGCTCCCTGAAAAGTAAACTATGCGCTAGTAGGAGGGTAGACAGGTTGGTCAGTTTGTCTTCTGATCTCTCTCCAGATGGCATCTGCCTGCCCTGGAGTAGAGTCAGCCCAAGGGACACCATGAGGGCACAGAAATCAAATAGAAATTAAGAAGGGGGCCCAATTCTCTCTTTTTTGCATTCCTTTTGCTGTGGAGTCAAATCGAAATCTATTATTCCTTTGGAATATATTTTAAGCAGTGGCTAGAGCCAAAATGGAATGCAAAGGGAAGTGCTGATTATGATGCCATTTCAGACCTCCTTTGCACTAAAGAATCTTTACTTGTGTTCAAATGTAAATGTGAGCCACAGGAAAACCACACACGCCTGGCTTTGAAGGCATCACTATCACCAAGCCTGAGGCTTCTGTGCCTCTAAACTCCAAGAAAACCTTTTTATTATTTATTTATTTTAGATAGGGTCACACTATATAGCCTAGGCTGGCCTTGAACTCATGGCAATCCTCTTGCCTCAGCCTCCTGAATGCTGGGATTACAGGCATGTGCCATCTTGCCTAACTCCAAAACTACCTTAATCAAAGCCTCACCCAGTATTACAGAGTCTGAGGCTCTCCCTAATTGTCTTCTGGGTCCTGAGGGTGGAACTTCTAGGCCTTCACAAGTGTGTATCCATGCTGAGCTGATTTGTTCCAGCCCCTCAAGGACAATATCCCTTCCAGGAAGTAAATGGGAAATTTGGAACTAGTCGTGTTCATGTGCCCCTTTTCTCTCAGTAACCTAAGAGAGCTCAGGCAAGATCCAGGAAAGTTTTCAGATGATCCTGATAAATACATTGAGGTCTTTAGAGACTCAGACCTATAAACACTCTTCTGTCCCTGACCACTGTCCTGCCCTTGAGGAGAGGTAATGTTCCATTTAAATCATTGACCTCTAATGAGAGACAGTGGGTACTTTGTGAATTTAGGTGTATTACAGATACCCAGGGATGCATACATTCAGAATAGATTTAAACAGAGCCTCGCCAGCACTGCTGTAAAGGAAATTTACCAAGGTGACAGGATAGAGAACCCAAAATGTCTCAGAGACCTCTTTGTTCTAGACCAAGACTTCTTCTTACCCACCTCTGTCTGTGCAGGAGAGATGGGTCTCTTTTGCAGATGGGATGTTTAGAACTTTTGATTAGAAAATAAACCCTAAACAATATAGTTGGAACCCTCTCATTTTCTCTCACTCTCTTTCAAAAGGTTAAAAAGCAGCCATCCAGGCCCTTTGAGTATCGGTTTCGTTTTCTGTTTGGCCACAGAGTTGGAGTCAATGGTGACATTCACTTCAGAGCTGCACCCTGGGAAAGATCTTGATCTTGTCTTTCTGTACCTGAGACGGTTAGAATTTAGTTCTTGGGCCATACTTGCACTCCCTCTTCTGTCCCTTGTCCACTGCCCTGCCCCTGACAAATAACACAGGTCACAACAGTGTTTGGCCCAAGGCAATTCTCTCCTCCGTGGATGCTGAATTTCAGGACCAGGTTTCCAGAAGGGTGAGTTTTCCTGCCTGGATCCTTCCAGGGTGAAGCTGATCTTCACTTACCTCTGGGTCATATTAAAAAAACTGGTCTAGATTTAATCCTGAAATTCTCAAAAAGCAGATGTACAAGTTTTAGTACAAGTTTATCTACCTTTAGGCCTTAGGCAAAACTGAAGATTAACTCCTATTACTTCTCTCTCCCCAAGAATGACGCTGACTGGTTTTTATGTCACAGAGCAATGTGACTGATTTGTATAACATAGATAAGTTCATTGATAGAACAAAATATTCCTAGAGAAAATTGTGAGTTTAATAAGTTTGTGCTTGTTTGGTTTTTTGTTTGTTTTTGAGACAGTTTCTCTATGCAGTTCAGGCTGGCCTTGAACTCACCTTGTAGCCAAGGCTGGTCTGGAAGTCACAGAGATCCTCTTGCCTCAGCCTCCCAAGTGCTAGGATTGCAGGCATGGGTCACCACACCTGGAAATAAGTTTTATTTTTTATTGGAAATAAGTTTTAATGAGAACAAATATTTAAAAATAGGCACAGCCCTAGTCCCCAGAGGACTGCCTGTCATCCCGATTTCTGTCCAAACCATCGTGCCAGGCCAGCCACTATTCTCAGAGATGTGCTAACAGAAGCTCTAAATACCCAAGGCCAATAGCTAGGTATAGTCCAAGGGTCACAGGCAAAATAAGTAAAACTGTCCTATGTAGACCTCTTCAGCAGGGCAAACCAAAGCCTTGGCAGGCCTTCTTCCCGTCCTGTTTTAAATTCATACTGAGTTCTAGAGTGCCACCTTGTCTCTTTCTACACCCAAAGCTGGCCTTCCTGGAAATAGTTAAACTTACCCCAACAGTCTTTCCCATTAGAGGGAACAGTTACATGTGGCTATCACAGCAGCACTTTTAGGCATCAGCTGTGACTGTCCAACAACCATGACTATTAAAGCAACAATGAGTATTTATACAGCTGGATACTCCACTCAGACGATCAGCTCAAAAAAAAAAAATAGCAGCTGCCAGTTATGACAGTGATTGAGCCCATCACATACGTGAGACACAAATTGAGCTCACAGTAATAAGAGTTCTCACTAGTCAACACTGGAAGATGCTAGGAACCAACTCATTTATTTGAAAGCTGGTAAAATAAAAAGGAAACAACAACAAAAAAACCCTGCCTCTTCTTGTGAACTATGTCTCTTATTTTCTGAGGTGTTTTTTTGTTTTTTGGGGGGATGCTGGGAATGGAACTCAAGACCTCACGCTTGCCAGGCAGGCATGGCACTACTGAGCTAAATCCCCAGCTCCTGAACCATATCTCTTGATAACAAATGGATACCAATAGAAAAGTTCGCTACATGGATATATTCTACCTGAAACAGAGAAATGATAGAATGAGAATATTACTCCTAACTTCTTTTTCTTTTTTGGTCTTTTTGAGACAGAGTTTCACTATGCAGTTCAGTTTGGCCTTGAATTTGAAGGTGCTAGGATTTCAGGCACGCACCACCATACCCAGCTCTAACACTGACATTTATTGAGACCAGTAGTTCTCCATTAGGGACAATTTTGCTCCCCGAAGGACAAATACAATTGTGTAGAGACATTTTTTATTGTAACAGTGGGGGAAGGAGGTACTGTAGCCACAAGACACAGGATAATCCCTTATTAAAGAATTGTCTGGCCCAAAATATGAATAGTGCTAGGACTGAGAAACCATAGTATAAGCAATGGTAATTATCACTTACTAACATCACAAAAGCTGCCATTGTATGTGTCCCAGCAGGAGTATTAAAACCACTCATAAATCAGATTTGCCAAAATAATCATATCTTAATCTGATTGAATAACATGAAATTTACATGAAATACAGGGGACTGAAGAATGTACTAATTTACACCAGAAGAAGCTCAGCAAAATTCAGACTTTAGGAAACTATGGGGAGGGGCGGGGGATTTAGCTCAGCAGCATAAACGCCTCCCTGGCAAGCTCAAAGTCATGAGTTCAATCCCTGGTACAAAAAAAAAAAGAAAAAAGAAACTACAGGGGAAATGGCATGGATTTCTTTAAAAAAAAAAAAAAGAGAAAAAAACAATGGAGCGTGGATCTAAGAGACTTTGAAAAGCTCGAGACATATCAGAGAATAGAGATGCAAAGAATGGATCTTATTTAGATCTAGATTCTAACAATTTTTGAAAAGCACAGGTAAGACAACAGGAAAAATGCAAACAGCTGGACAACTGATATTAAAGAATTGTTGGGGTTTTTAAGGTCTGACAATGATACTGTGGTTTTGTTTTAAAGAAGAATTCTTATCCTTTAGAGATAATATACTGAAACGTTTATTGATGAAATGATAGAAATACGAACAGGGAGGCTGAGGCAGGATAGGTTACAAGCTTGAGATCAGCCTGGGCTACATGGTAAGTTCAAGGGCAGTTTGAACTACATAGCAAGTGCTGTCTCAGACGAGAGAGACAAAGAGATGCACCACGTAACTGGCTTGGGGAGAGGGCAAGGATATGACCAAAACAAGACTGGCCACAAGTTGTCACAAAATCACAGGCATAACAGACACATGAAGCAAGTACGTCCACCTGCCTTTACATAAGAGAAAGCAGTCAGCGCTTTTCTCTCTCCACACACGCCAGCTGGGTAATGGCATCTACCCTCGGTCTCTCTGATCCTGAAGAACATCTACTTTCCACCCACCCGTCTTTCCTCCTGGATTTTTAATCTCAGATAATGACCCAGTATCTAAAGTAGAAACTTAAAAATCGTCCTGGTTGATGAGCTTTCGGGGAGGCTGACGGACTTTGGATACTACCAACGCCAAAATTTCCCACAGCCCCGCCCATGCTAGTCCGGGGTTCCTCCCATCCTTTATACCCCTATCCTCATTCAGCCCCTCCTCCACCGACAGAGCCACGACCACAGCCCCCTTGCTAATCGGGCCCGAGCTTCCACACAACTACCACTTTGATCTTGCCAAAAGCAAGCACCTGGCGCTTTGACTCGAAATTACTATTGCCAGGCCAGGGATCCCGCGCAGCGGTGCAAGCGCCTGCCTGGCAAACGTGAGGTCATGAGTTTGATCCTCGATTAAAAAAAAAAAATTACTTCGGCCAACGGTGAACTTGGATAAAAGGTCAGAATCCAGTGTCCATTAAGCTATCTACATTAAGATGAGGAATCAGTTTCTAGTGCTTGTAGACCTTCCACAATGTAGAAAGCAAACTGACACGCCGTAGAGGTTAACGCTAACTCCAGGAGCTGGGAGGCGCGTTTTGCTGAGACGAACGCCTCCGAACAATGAACGCGCCCTAGCGGAGCTGCCGTCGGCCTCGGCCTCCCTCCGCTGACTCGGGAAGGACCGTGCCTGTTTCTCTCTCTCCAGACTCGTGGGATACCTTGCCTTGTACGGCGCCCAGCTTCTCTTAGCCCTGATGCATCACGCATTAAGACCGCCTCCATGCCTTCCTCCTTGGCCCTTGTCAAGTAAATAGTACATCTTGGTTCCAACTCTCATAAACGGGTGACGAGGACCCGTGATGCGGGCTGTTTATATTCATTTTCTTCTTAACGTACCACAGAAATAGGAGCACAGTGCTTTAAATTTGTAATAAATAATTTGTGCTCTCTCAAGCGAGACCGGCCGGCTCCATTCCCGCATCTCTCCATTTCACCGCTAGGTGACAGGAGGCTCAACCACGCCGGAACCGCTCCCCAGCGGCCGGCCTCGGGATCGAGTGACGTCACCCAATCCTGACGATGATGGGCTAGTTCGCCGATGGCCGTGGGGAGGAGCCAGCAGCAGAACCGGAAGCGTCGGGTGCTGCGAAGGCAGCCTCCCCAGAATGGGCGTGCGCACTCGGGACCCCTGAGCTAATTTAAAAGAGGGCAGCTGCCAGCTCCTCCGACCCGAGGCGGGCTGAACTGGCTCTTAAGTGATGAGGGTCACACTGACAAGGGCCAGGCAACACTGAGGGGAGTGTCACCTTGGGAGGAGGGGTCACTATGAGTGGTAGAGTCACGCTGAGAGGTCTCGATGCATGGGAAGGACACGTAGAGGAGGGGTGATGCAGCACCGAGGGGTTCTGGTACCTCCGAGGGGGGCAGTGTCACCCTAAGGAAAGGTGCCCCAGCAGAGGAGGGTCTCAGAAGAAAAGCGGTCTTTGAGGGAGCGGGATCTTGCTAAGGAGTGGGCTCGGGGAAGGAGGGGCTGCTCTGCAGGTGGCGGCCTCTCTGAAAAGGGATCCTTTGGACAAAGAAGTAAGAGGGAGACCCAAGCTGGGTGGGTGGTCAGTGGGCGGAGGCACTGGAATCTGAACTTTAGTCCGGGAAGGCGGCAGAGCGAGGAGGAGGCCAGGCGCCGCGGCCTGGGGCATCGCCCCCCGCGGGAAGGCAGAGTCAGGGAGCCCACAGACTGGGTGGAGGGGTCGCGGAGACCTGGGCAACGGGCAACGGGCAACCGGGGCGAGGGCGCGGGCCGGGAAGACGCACGGGTGGCCGGGCTGCCTCCCACAGCGGCTGGGCCTGACAGGTCCAGTTTTCTGCCCCAGCTTCGTGAGCCCGGCGCGAGACGGACAGCGACCCGTGGGAGGGCAGAAAGGGCGCCCGCGGGAGCCTCGCGCGCGCACGCTCAGCCCTGCCTTCCCTTCAGTTCGTCACGCCCAGCCTGCGCTCGGCCCCGAGCCCTGCGCGCTCTCCCGCCGGCGGCGGCGGCGGCGGCGCGGAGCGAGCCCACCTGAGGGGGCGTGGTGCGCCCGCGCCCGGCGCGAAGGAGTTAAACCGAGCGGCCCCGCCCCGCCCCTGGCAGGCCGCGGAGCCTGAGCCCCAACGGCGGAGCCGGAGCCCAGCGGCCGCCGCCCGCCTCCGCCTGCGGGGAGCCCGCCCGCCCGCCCGCCGGCGCCCGGGAGAGCCGCCGGCCCAGGCCCTGCGCGGAGCGGAACGGAGCGGCGTCAGCCCGGGCCCAGCGAGTCGGGGCGGCGGGGCGGCGGGGCGGGCCCGGCACCTCGGGCAGGTCCTCCGTTCTCAGCGCGGGAGCGGGTGTCCCGGCGCCCCGGATCGGGCTGGGCCCGCGCCCATGGCGAGCGCGGCCTGCCCGGGCCCCGGGGACCCTGCCATGTGAGGCAGGCCCGGGCTGGGGGCCCGGCCATGGCCGGGGAACGGCCCCCGCTGCGGGGCCCTGGGCCCGGGCCCGGAGAGGCGCCGGGGGAGGGGCCGCCAGGCCCGGGGGGCGCAGGCGGAGGCCCGGGCCGGGGCCGCCCCTCCTCCTACCGGGCTCTCCGCAGCGCCGTGTCCAGCCTAGCGCGAGTGGACGATTTCCACTGCGCCGAGAAGATCGGGGCTGGCTTCTTCTCCGAAGTCTATAAGGTAGGACCTGCCGAGAGGGCAGAGGGGCGGAACCGAGCCTTCCACAGGAGGCTAGAACACGGGGGGCCCACGGCCGGGATAGAGAACCCGGACTCTGACTACCCGCCCGACCAGTCGCGCACACGCCCGCCCTTGCCGTCCCCAGGTTCGGCACCGACAGTCCGGGCAAGTCATGGTGCTGAAGATGAACAAGCTCCCCAGTAACCGGGGCAACACTTTACGGGAGGTGCAGCTGATGAACCGTCTCAGGCACCCTAACATCCTAAGGTGAGCAGCCCCAGCCTCTGGCTGGGCAGCTTGCTCACTGGGAGGGAAAGGGAAACACCTCACTTGCTGAAAAGTGGGAACCCAGCCGGGCCTGAGGCTCTTAAGCCAACCCTTCTGTCTTCCCCAACCTCTTCCAGGTTCATGGGGGTCTGTGTACACCAGGGGCAGCTGCACGCTCTTACAGAGGTGAGGACAGGACAGGAAGCGCGAACCCACCCCTGTCACCAAGGGGAAGGGGGAGGGTGCTTGGTGGGTCTGCAGAGAGGCACAGGACCTGCTCCCAAGGGAGGCTTCTGAACTTTAGGCGAACCACTTTTAAGAGGCCTCAGCTGGTGTCTCATGCTGTGTATTTCCTAGAACAGTGCTGTCCTGTTGAACTTTCTAGAGTGATGGAATTGTTCCGTATTTGTGCTGTCTGATAAAGTTGCCGTTAACCACAGGTGGCTAGCTTAGAGCATGGGAAATGTGGTTGATGTGACTGAGGAACTGAATGTTCATTTTTTTTTTAATTTAATAACTTAAAGAGTTGCACATGGCTAAGTAACTATTGGGCAGCCCTAGAACATGAATGCGAAACCCCAGATCACAGACTCACCCTTCTGACCCTTACTCTGTTCCTTGGCTTATTAGCCCGAGGCCTACAGTACAGACTGAAACCTTAACATGCATTCCCCTTCTCCTACCCCTTGCCCCAGTATATGAATGGGGGGACCCTGGAACAACTGCTCAGCTCCCCAGAGCCTCTTTCCTGGCCAGTCAGGCTCCATTTGGCTCTGGACATTGCCCGAGGCCTGCGATACCTGCATGCCAAAGGTGTATTCCACCGAGATCTCACATCCAAGGTAGGATGGCCAGATGGGTGGAGACATGAAAGAGGGTTTGAGACTCTTAGGCTGGTCCAGTGGTGTTGGGATGTGGACAGTAAGCCTACTAGGGTATTGGAACGGCAAGACAGGGAGAAAACATACGGAGTGGGGGGATCCGGAACGAGGGGAGTCCTCCAAAGCACTGAGTAGTATCACGCTGGAGTGCCGGATATGTTGTAGTGTTGGGGTACACCGGACAACTGGAAAAATGGGGTGGGTTACGCTGCATTGATGAGTTGTTAGGTTTATATTGGGAGACCAGAGAGCAGATGGTGATGGGTGTGTGAGAATCCCTATTTGTGTGTGTCAGAACTGCCTGGTCCGACGAGAAGCCCAAGGCTTCACAGCTGTGGTGGGTGACTTTGGGCTGGCTGAAAAGATTCCCGTGTATAGGTGAGGTGACCCGTTACCCTAAAGCCTCCCAGGAGCCCCCTGCTGCAGTAAAGCACCCCCCTGGGATATTTCCTTTGGCATGGGAAGGGGGCCAACCTCATGCCCTTTTGCCTGGGGAGGGTGCCTGAACGGGATGTTTCTGACCACCCTGCCTGCACCTGCAGGGAAGGGGCAAGGAAAGAGCCATTGGCTGTGGTGGGTTCTCCTTACTGGATGGCTCCAGAGGTGTTGCGGGGTGAGCTGTATGATGAGAAGGTAAGCCAGTCCTTCAGGGCTCCAAGGCTGTCCCGACACCCTTGAGATACTTCTAAGGTTCCATCCCGGTGACAGAACATCCCCTGCCAGATGTTCAGAACCTCCAAGTGCCCCCATGCCCTTCGCAGTTACCCTTCCAGCACATGGAAACTAATGAGATTACTCCCCTACCAAATTCTGACCTATTTCAACAGAATTCTGGAATGAGAGTTGTCAGTTCCTCCTCCTGTCACTATCATCTTCTCCCCTTAGGCTGATGTCTTTGCCTTTGGGATTGTCCTCTGCGAGCTCATCGCCCGAGTACCTGCAGATCCTGACTATCTGCCCCGCACAGAGGTAACTATCTCTAGGTGAAACAGGAGGAGACTCTAGATTGGGTGGCTCATACCTCAGGAGGGCCTGGGAGGCTGAGGTCCACGTAGGGAGGCAGGAGGAGAGCCCCAGGGAGGCTGACCTGAGGCCCCGCCCCCTCCCTGCAGGACTTCGGCCTGGATGTGCCTGCCTTCCGAACCCTGGTGGGTGATGACTGCCCGCTGCCTTTCCTGCTCCTGGCTATCCACTGCTGCAGCGTAAGAGCCTCACCGTCCCTCCTGTCCCCCTGCTCCCATTTACCAGCTGCCATAGCTTTCAAGCAATGGGAGGAAAACTCAGGGACCCTCTTTCAGAGGACTGAGTAAATCTGCCCCTGTCTGCTCATCAGATGGAACCCAGCACCCGAGCCCCCTTCACTGAAATCACCCAGCACCTGGAATGGATCCTGGAGCAGCTACCTGAGCCAGCCCCCCTCACCAGGACTCCCCTGCCACACAGTCAGGGTAAGTGACCATGAACTTGGCCCAGCAGAAGTCCTTTTGACACTCTCCTCCTTAGAACTCAAGAGTTATCTGGGGGAGGCTAAGTGGATTTTAGTTGGAAAAGCTGGGAGTCAGTGTGGGGTGGGGTGGGAAGGGAAGACATGTCAAAGAAGATTTTTTCTATTGCGAGAGCCTGCTTGAGGGAGTGGGGAAAGGAAAGCAAGGTAAAAGGCGGCTGGAGGTAACTTCCCCCTTGCCAAGCACTTCAGGGACTCCCTTTTCTAAGCCTAGTGCCAGCAGCCTTCTGGAGAATAATGAGGTCCTTAGCTCTGGTCCAATGCTGAGAACAGTGATCACAGACTTCTCTGCCTACAGGGTCTGTTCCAAGAGGAACTTCCTCTGCCACACTTCCCAGACCAGACCCCCGGCTCTCTCGAAGCCGGTCAGACCTTTTCCTGCCCCCATCACCAGACTCACCCCCCAACTGGGGGGATAATCTGACACGAGTCAACCCTTTCTCACTACGGGAAGATCTCAGAGGTGGCAAGATTAAGCTCCTGGACACACCCAGCAAACTGGTCACCCCCCTGCCCCTTGTACCTTCATCACCACTACCCTCCACCCAGCTGCCCTTGGTGACCAGTCCAGAGACTTTGGTCCAGCCTGGGACACCTGCCCGCCGCTGCCGCTCATTACCATCATCACCAGAGCTTCCCCGGCGTATGGAGACTGCACTGCCAGGCCCTGGCCCTCCCGCAGTGGGCCCCTCAACTGAAGAGAAGATGGAGTGTGAGGGCAGCAGCCCCGAACCAGAACCGCCGGGGCCAACTCCGCAGCTGCCTCTGGCTGTGGCCACAGACAACTTCATCAGCACTTGTTCCGCAGCCTCCCAACCCTGGCCTGCTAGATCCCAACCTCCCCTCAACAACAACCCCCCAGCTGTGGTGGTGAACTCTCCGCAGGGCTGGGCTGGGGAGCCCTGGAACCGTGCTCAGCACAGCCTGCCTCGGGCAGCAGCCCTGGAGCGGACAGAACCCTCGCCGCCCCCCTCGACTTCCCGGGAGCCAGAGGAGGGGCTGCCCTGCCCTGGCTGCTGCCTTGGCCCCTTCAGCTTTGGCTTCCTGTCCATGTGCCCCCGCCCCACCCCAGCTGTTGCCCGATACCGCAACCTGAACTGTGAGGCAGGCAGTCTCCTCTGCCACCGAGGGCACCACGCCAAGCCGCCCACACCCAGCTTGCAGCTGCCTGGGGCACGCTCTTAGCAGTGGGGCCTGTGACCTCAGGCCTCCGACTTTGGCCTTCTGGACACCTTGTGAGGACAGAGTACACTCGCCGCCGGATAACACCAGCCCACATGGGCTGACCAACTCTTCTCCCGTATAGGGGAGCCTCAGCATGGACTCAAGGGACAGAGCACTTCCTACCGCGCCCTGGGCTCGCAGTCCTGTGGGGGTCACTGAACCAGACACAGCATTGCCGACACACAAGACTAACACGCGCGAATTATTTAAAAATATTTCAATAAAACTGCCTGGCAGGCTCCGGGCCGCCCCATCTACTCAACCCATGCACCCTCCTCCCCACCCTCTTCCACTACAGGAGGTTCCTGAGGGAGGCCAAAGTCTTGTCCAGAGATTTCACCCTCTTCCCAAGGACAGTCTGAGTCCTGAGACAGGGTTTGGGGCAGGCTGCAGGCTGGCTAGAAGTGTTGGGGGTGGGTCAGCACTTGGCGGGATGCTGCCAGGGTGAAAGAAGTCTTGAGAATGACGATGTTAGGAGTAGTGCACCACAGGTTAGGGATGACTGTCTGAGCTCTTGGCGTGAGTTCTGAAAGAGTGAAGCATCAGTGAGAGCACAGTTGACTGTCACTAAACCTTCATCTCCCGTCTCCTCCTCCTCAGCCCCCTGGACAGCCACATTTCCAGCCTCCCTTCTGTTCTAAGCCTTATCTCTGCCCGACCCACCCTTACATAATCGCAGGTGACTTTTGAACCCAGGAGCAAGTTTTCCTCTGACCTGTGGGTCCCTCTACCCCTCAGACTTTCCCTGTCTCATGTCCCTGAGCCCCCACCAACTTACCCAGCTCATTGCAAAGAGTGGTCCCCATCTGGAAACCTGAAAGCTGCCAGTTCACAGATCCATGGAAGATGATTTACACATTTCTCTGAGGTCCATGTCCATGACCGATCTTTTTGTAACTTGGCACAGTTTGAAAACTGATAATAGTACCTGCAGGATGTAAAGCAGAACGGATACATTCGGACCACTCCTTGCTCATCTTCCCTTTCCCCTTGCTCTGTATAAAACCTGGCCCAACCTGCACATGGCTGTCTGCTCATGGTGTAGAGACGGATTTCTGGACTGGCAACTAGAAGAGGGTTTAAGACTAGGGAGAGGAAAAATTACCCCAGGTCTCCAGATAGGGAACATGAGAAGACAGCCACCCTTTTTCAGGGTCCCTAGTCCTGATCTTCCAAGTTACTCCACTACTCCCTTGTTTACTTCCCTGAGAGGGGAGAGGCCTCTAAGTGCCCTCAAGTGGCCTGGACTGAGAAACCTTATAGAGGGGTGAAAGTTAGAATGCCCGTGTTCCTTTTCGGCTGTGAAGCCCTAGCTAAATGCTCAGTTTCTCCCTCTGAAAGATGACATATTTTCCCAACTCAGTATTTATTTTTTAAAGCATGTGCCAGGGATCTGTAGGTACTGGGGACAAAATAGAATGCCCTGAAGAGTTATTAATCAAATAGAAGAAACAAATAGGCAATTATTGATTATGGAAGCGCTTTGGGAGCAGTGCATGGGGAGAGACTGTATTACTGTGTCTATGAAAGGATTAGGAAGTTGAACATACCCAAAACTGCTCACAAACTTACCAAGATTGCGAATCCTCAGACCAAATCCCCTGCCTGGCCTTATGAGAGTTGGAGCCAACCCAATATGAATCTGAGATACTGTTTGATAACAATTTATTGTAGCTGCTGGGGAGCTTCTGCTGAGGAAAGATTCAGAGAGGCCAGAGATAAGCAGGGAGTGATGAGAAATATGAAAAAAACGAGAGCCCAGGAGAAGACTTGTGAGTTTCAGCAAGAGGGCTATGCCAGTAGCTGGCACATGACAGCTCACTGGTGACCTGTCCCTGCATCCTTCAAGTGCCACCCTTTAGTTCATCTCCCAAATGGGTAAGAATTTCTACCATCCCCTGGAGAGGAGCTGTCATTCTGTGGACTGCTGTGGTCCCCAGGAACCAGTCTCTCCCACTCAGCCCCCCAGACCATGAGCGTCAAAGAACCATTAAAAAGCCCAGAGGGATGACCAGAAAGCTGAAAGATAAATAAAAGCAGAGATGATTCAGGAGTTTCAGCTCTCAGGCCAACAGTAATCCATTAGTAGTAGCCACCTGGAGCACAGGGCTGAGACAAGACAGGCTGTTTCCACATTGAGTGGCAAACAGTGTGGCTGCCACTCTGCACTCTTCATGGGGAGCATAGGCCGTGGTATGCGTGCCAGGTGTGCGGTGCCCTTCCTCACCTGACAGCCCTCCTCTTACCTAACAGTACCCACTTCCGTCTGCAGACAAGGGGTGCTTACAGAATAATAAATTTGATTGAAGGTGGCCAGCTTGGAGGACAGAGATTGACAATGACTGTTACTCTCCTCCCAGGTTTTCTTGGTAGGTGAAAAGTAAAAGCAGCGTCTCTCATGCAGGGTCCATCCTATCGGACAGCAGGTATCTACGAAGAAGAAAGTGTGACAGCAGCAACATTTGAGAAGAGAGTGACGACTCAGCACCCTGCTTGCTAACAGTACCCCTTACCTCCCCTCTCAATGCCTTCTAGTCCTGATCTTTGTGATCTTTTTTACTTGGCCTCCCCTGGAAATGCCATACTTGAATCTATTTCATAAAATGCTAAGCATTCAACATTACTTAACAATCTGGGAGGCTGATTTTAACAATGTCTGAAATACTACAATCTACTCCGGTACTGTGGTTAACCTCGCTCGCTGTAGATAACCTGTCACTAGGCCTCCCGCTCAGTCATCCCATCGATCCCTCAAGCATTCCCCACTGCATGCTCAGAACACCCCGCCAGCCACCGGCCACCTTCTCTCTCCACCCTTTCATAAGCAGACAACCTTGGTTCCTGCTTTGCTAACCCTAAAAACTGACTTACCATCCCACACTGCAATCTGAGCTCCTGACCCCAAGCCACCTCCCTCTCTATGGCTTTTACTCCTCAGTTTTATCTCCATCACTCAACAACCATTCCCTGTGCACCGGCTCCCCTTCTCCTCTCTTCACTTTCTCATGTCCTCGGCCAGTTTCCCCTTGACATATTGTCCTGCGGGGACTTAAAGGAATAAAAAGAAACTGGTGTGGCCGCTGTGGGACAGTAGAGGCTGAGAGGACGGTGGCACACTCCAGAGTGAGTATGGGCCCTGGAAGCCAAAAGACTATGCTTTTATACTAGGAGGAAGAGAAAGCCAAGTAGGGCTTAGAGAAATTCTGCTTATTAGCTACGCACCAAGTGTCTGGTGTGTTTGGAACCTATGCTATGTATTCCCGCACCTTAGCATAATGAATTTGCCACAATGACATGATCTACATTGGGACAGCATGATCACATTTGTGTTTTAAAAGGAGTGTCCTGGTTCCAATATGAATTACAGGCTGTGTCTGAGTAGGGGAGGATGAGGGATTTAGAAAGCTATTGCAATTATATTTGTAAAACACAGGATGGGCCAGGTGTGGTGGTACACACCTATAATCCCAGGATATGGGAGGTTGAGGCAAGGGTTTGAGGCCAGCCTGAGCCATATAGCAAGGGCCTGTCTCAACAACAACAACAAAATAAATAAATAAATAAATAAATAAATAAATAAATAAATAAAATGGGCAAAAATACAAAAGGGTATGTATGCTTGCTGTTGGGAAATGGAAGGAGTTGCTTTTTGGTGTGGCAGGAGATGGGGCACCTATGATGGAGAGCAAGCTGACCATTGCAGGGCTTGCCAGTGGACTCTAGGGTCAGTGGCATTCAGCTGATTGGTCGCACAATTTGTCACTTCTTAGTGCAAGTCTGGACTGAGGTAGGTTAGGTTCGTCTGGGGTTGAGTTCTCTGAGTCCAGTGCATCAGAAGGAGAATGAACAAAAAGGGTAGCTAAGTGGTGGGCCCACAAGCCCAAGGACAGGAGGACAGGAGGCAGCTGACAGGAAGGGAGGGACAGGGAGTTCACACATCGGATGCCTCAGTGAAGTGGAGGAAGTGTGGGGAGCTCCAGAGGGTGAGGCGGCTGTGATGAGCGGCAGCCTTTGACCAGCCTTCGGCAGGGCCTATGACAAAATGTTGGTCCAGGGTGTGGTATGGGAACGGTGGCAGCCCTGGCACGGGATTGAGAGTCATGGGGGATCAGCAGGTTAAGGAATGGGGGCCGGGTGCACATAATCTCTCCGTCTCTACCCCAGGGAGAGCGTCTAGATGCTCCCTGAGCCAGGGAAAGCATAACCCTAACCACAGGGCTGTGAGCACTCAGTCCCCTGGGACCTGGCACCCGTGCTGGAACCTCAGCTTGCTGCGGCACAGCCTTCCCTTCCCCTGCCTACCAGGCTCCTGCTTTCAAAGCGGATCACGGATCACGCAGAATCCTGGTTCGCTAAACCACAGCCCCCACCCACCTCGGCGTGAGAGCCAGAGGCCCTGGTAACTTGGGCTGCCTGGACCGGCACCCAGACTGCGCAGCGTGGCGGTTAGTATTCCCCAGGCTTCTGGGGAAGGCCGGTCTGTTGTCGTGTGAATTAACGTGAAGTACTACTCCGTCATAGACAACAATAAACTTGATACGTCTGTAGGAAAATGGATGGCTCTTGAGACACACTACTGAGTGCCACAACTCAGACACAGAAGGCTAAACATCACGTGGTTTCTCTAATATGCGAGGCCCATGATGTAAATCATTTAAAGAGAAAATGAAGAACTGTGGGAAACGGGGAACAGGAAGGGAATCTGGGAGACGAGGGGGTGGGAGAGGGGAGTAGGAATGATCAAGATGTGATGTGTGTGTACCAGTGCCCCGAGATGGAAGTAGTTATCGGTCACAAGCATATACTAATAAAAATAAATTTTAAATTGTTAAAGAAAATGCGTTAAAGCTGTGACCCTTTAAAAAAGTATGTGACCGACCACCCTCACTCACATCCAGTCCAAGAGGTTCCTAGATCGTTGCCACTAATGCCAACCAGATGAAACTGTTTCAGACAGTGTGATATAGACTGCTGGCTGCCACCCTCCTCTCCCCCTTACAGCAGGACAAGTCCCCAAAATCCAGGGTGCAGCCTGTTCCTTTTCCCTGTAGACCAAGGTGACACAGCTCACGTCAGCCAATACCCTGGTTCCCTGCCCCTTTCTCAAACAACTCAGGGGTCCCTGAGAGCTGAAAGACCCGTGCCATTCATTCTCCCCACTTCAGTCCATCCCCCAGGCCACCTCTGCCATCTCCCCGCTCCCAGAGCAGATACCTTCCGAGGGGCACGTGAAGAAGCCCTGCAGCGTGTCCCTGGTGGTGCTCAGCCTCCGCTCCAAGGCCTCCCTCCGCCTCTCCTCCCCTTGCAAGGTCTCCTTGGTTTTCTCCCCGTCTGCCTGGCAGGTGTGTAGCTGCTCCTTGGCAGCCAGGTGAACCTTCTGCTCCTCCTGTAGTTCTTCCTGACTCTGAGCCAGCTCTTTCCTGGACCTCTGCAGGTCCCCTTCCTTCTGCCCCAGCTGAGTTATTTTCTGGCGGAGCTGCTGCCACAGGCTGCTGTTGGTGGCTTCCAGAACCCTTTTCGTGTACTGGAGCTGCTGAGTGGCCTGTAGATCTGTTTGACCATAGAGAGGGATGTGCCTTCATGCTCCAAGACAGCAGAACCGGCCCTTTTTCTACTTCTTGCAACCTCCTCTGTACCAAGCTGGAGTAGAAAACCTGGCTGCCTAAAGCTAAAGGAGGCATTATGCTAGATAAGGAGGGTTTAGGAAGCCAGGGCGCTCTAAGACAGACCAGGCTGGGAACCAGACTGAAGCCAAGCCTGTTGGCGGTAGTGACTATGGGCCCTGCCGAGGGAGGGCAGTTTTGGGGGACAGGCAAGGAGCTGGGGAGACTGGGAACTGGGGCAGCCATACTCACAGCGCACGCCCAGGCAGATGGTGGCCACCCCCAACAGTAGGCAGGTGAGGAGGAGACCGAGCAGGAAGTACTGCAGGCAGGAGGCGGGGCCTTGGGGGCAGAGACGGGGGCGGGGGTCAGTCCCTGAAGATCATATATATTATCTTAGGTTATACTTTATTGTATAGACTGAGGGGATGAGTGCTGGGGGGGGGGGTTTACCCCTAAGGGAACAGCAAAGGGGAATTTGTGGGGTTTGTCAAGTAGTGGGTGTTTTGCAAGTTGGGATTTCCCAGACCAAGGGCTGCGACCTTTCACTGGGAAGCAGGATTGTGGGGCGCTGTCGGGTATGAGGGTAACCAAACCTCAGGCGGAGAGGGAGAGGGAGGTGTGAATTGGGACCATCCGCAAGGGGGCGGGCTGAGATCCGGGTCGGCGCGTTAGGATTAAGGCTGAGCCGGGTGGAACCGGGGCGCGCGGCTGCTCCGCGGTCCCGAGGCCCCCCCCACGCCCCGCCCCGCCCCCCTGCTTGCCTCCCCCGCTCGCGCCCCGCCCCCGCGCCCCCCACGCTCGCGCCTGGCCGGGCAGCCGGGGAGCGAGGCGGGGCCCGGCAGCGGCGACACCCACAGGGGAGAATCCGCTGCGCAGCCGGCGACGTCACGGGGCTCCAGGACGCGGCGGGCGGCTCCGAGCGGACCCCTGCGGAAGGGGGCGCGGGGTGAGGACGCGGGAAGCCCCGGGGAGCCCCAGGGCCGAGTCGGCCGTGCCGCCCCGCTACCCGCGCGGGACACCGCGGCGTCACCTTCCGGAGTCCCTGGCCCCGCTGGGTCGCCCTGCGCGGCTTCCCGCCCCCTGGGGCCCCGCTCGTCTCCCCTGCCCGTGGCTGTCGTCCTCTCTCGTCCTCTCTCTTCTCCGCCGCCCCGTTTCCCGGCTGAACCCGACCCCCTCGGGGCTGCCCTGAGCCCCCCCCGTCTGGGGTTCCCGCCTTGCCCGGCTCCCTTTTACCCTGTTCCTGTTCCTCTCTTTCCCAACACCGCCCTCTTGCCAGGGTCTCCGGCCGAGACGCCCCGCAGACACACGCGACGCACACCCCGGGGTCCCCTTACCTGCTTCGCCCCCTCCCGCAGAGGGAGCCCCGCCTGGAAGTGCGGACACTTGCACATTCTCGTAGGTGAGCTCCCCGTATGCGTCTCCGTCCTCGAAGGCCTCTGCGTCTGCACAGGAGAGGGACCCGAGGTGGACCTCAGCATGGGCACCACGGGGCCTAGGACGCAGGATGCGGGAAGGCCGCCCTCTCACCTGGTCCTAGCCGGCAGGACAGGCTTTTCTTCAGGGGAGCCTTCACAAACCGCAGGTCTGCATAGGTGATGGCCTCGGCCATGGTCCTCAGCACCTGTGCCCACGCGGGCCTCCCCTGGCGTTTACCAGCCCCAAGCCTCCTTGGCCACTGTCCCTCAGCCTTAGGCTCAGTGTTGGCTCCGTGACTGCACTTTACCCTCTGGCTTTTAGACACAAAAGAGGAAGGTGTGAGCAAGCCTCTGACAGATGGGCTCAGTGAACCGGAAGGCATCCTGGGTCACAACCAGAGGGGCAGGGGAGGGATGCTGAGGTCCAGAGCACAGTGGTGGGGGTTGGGCAAGTGTGTCCCCTGCCTTCAAGTGTCCTAGACCCCATCTGGCCTCATACTACTAAGGTCCACACACCTGTCCCGGTTATCTGCCCTGCCCACCCTCCTGGCTGCCAGTTCATCAGTGTGCAGTGGGACCTCTGTGTCCAGCTGATCCCACACCATCCCCCAGCCAGTCCTCCAGGGTGAGGCTCTGTCCTTCCCATCAGACTGGCCTTAGCTCCTTGTCATTTGGGGGTTTCCGGTGGGTTCACAGGTTCGCAGGAAGGGGCTCCTGATTTGGAGGCTTAAGTGAAGCCCATGTCCCCTTCAGGTTGGGTCCAGCTGCTTTCCTGCTAGCCTCACTCAACTGCCACAGAGATGTCCTCCCTCAGATGTCCTTCCTAACAGCTCCTTGGGGTTGTGGGGAACACAGGACCAACTGATTTCCCAACAGACACCCCAGATTCGCCTCACAGTTTCGCCTGGCCCCTTCCCCTTTGCTGTCCAGCTGAGCATGGCTGTGGCCAGCCAAGCCCTTCCTTTTTCCACTCGGAGGCTGCCAGTCTATGGTGTCCTCTGTGTCACATCTATGTCACATCCAAGCTGAATCCAGTGAGCAGAGCCCAGGAGGCAGAGCCTCCGAAGCTGGCTTGGGCTGGGGCTGAGGGCGAGGGGCTGCTGGAGCACCTCAGGGAAAGCCTATGCAGTCCTGACCCTTGTGTACCCTGCAGGGAACAAGGGCACCCATGAGCATAGAGCTACACAGTGACCAAGAAGTGCTGCAGCTTCCTAAGTAGAGGTAGGTCACAGAAATTTAAAGTTTTTCCTAGCTGGAGGTGATGGTGCACACCTGTAATCCCAGCTGCTCAGAAGGCTGAGTCAGAATAATTGCCAGTTTGGAGCAGCCTGGGAAACATAGCATGGCACAGTCTTTAAAAAATAAATAAATAAAAATTCAAAGGGCTGGGAATGTATAGCTCAGTGGTAAAGAGATGGCCTAGCACGCACAAGACCCTGGATGCAATAATTTCCAGTACCACCACCACCAAAAAAAGTTATTTGCAAGGGTCCAGGAGCTGGGGATGTAGCTCCGTAGTAAAGCATGAGCGTCACACCCTAGGATCAGACCTAGCACCCACAAAATAAGCCCCAACATTGTCCCTTTACACCCAGACCCAAATAAAAGGAGCATTTGTTGGGGAGGTCCCAGGGGCTGAGAGGTGATGAGGGCCTGCCTGGTGGAGAAGAGAGGGAATCAGGTAGGGAAGACCGGGCTGCTAAACAGCCAGGCCTAAGTGCACAGCCTGTTCTTCTACTAGGATGAGACACCTTACAGGAACCTCAGAAGGGCCTGCAGCTGTTGTGGGGGAAGGAGCTGAGGGAAGACACTGTCTGGAGGTGTAAAAAACTCATGCCTTTATGAGCCACATCCTCCCACTCAGAAACCCCTTGAGCAGCTGTGGGCAAGAAAAAGGAAGGAGACAAGTATCCTCACCACCCAGCAGTTCACGTGTCTGGTGTTGTGTGCAGGCACCTTAATGGACTGTGGAGCTCTGCTAGGCAGCATGGTCCAGCTTGCCCCAGGGAAAGGGACCACTGGGGCAGACAGAGGCCCTGTCACCTGGAGAGTGTCTGAGAGGGCAGGAGTGTGCATTCCTGTGTGCACACACTGCGGCACTCTGTGGTCTGGCAGGGGCGTCCCGCGTGGACGATGAACTGCCCAGGACCGCCTGGCTGAGGGACCTGTGGGAGCTGTTACTTTTTACCACAGCAGGGAACCACGGAACTTCTTCAGAAAAGCTGCCATAGGTCATGGCAACAGATGCTGTCAGCGTTTCCTTTCCGAGGCTCACTGTTTCCCAGGGTGTCCCTGCAGCTGTTAACGGTCCCTACTTGACTAAACTTTCCAACAGCCCGGTCCCCTCCCCTGAGCGCTCTGGCAGGTCCCCCCACTCACAGACAGTGGTGTGTGCTGGTGGCTCCCTGGGGACCTCAGAGGCCCGAGGGTGGGATTGTACAGAGCAGCTGGTGGCAGGGCTGAGTGGGGATGTTGGGGCACTTCGGCTGAGGTGTACGGGGCAAATATGGGCAGTGTGTGAGTAAACTGTAAGGATATTTTCAGAGCTTCCATAACTGCAGTGTTAGAACTACTGACCCTGGAGAGGCTGGAGAAGGAGGTTCCCAGGCAGCACTGGGCTGAGCTACACATCATGGCCTTGGGTGTTGTCACTGGGCTTGGTCCTACTTCTCTCCCTTCTGCTCTTTTGGTGATGGTGACCTGTCTCTCCATGACCCTCTGCCTGCCCTTCCGTCTCATAAGCCACCTGTGACTCTTGTGTGAACAGAGATGATTCCTGCCCTTCCTTCCCTGTGCGTCACATAGGTCTTTGCATTGTTGACACCCACATTGAACCTCAAGGCCGGTCATCAGGAAGGACGCCTGTGACTCCAAGCTGACCCAGTACGGCCCAGATGCCAGGAACACTCGGGGCTTTTGAGAGGTGCAGGGCCAGGTGCTGGACATTTCCATTTTTCCAGAGCGTCAGTCACATCTAAGACCCGAGAGGACAAACGTGAAAGCCTACTTCCTGCCGTCTTCTGAGTTCTTCGCTGCTTTCCACAGGAGATGGATCGTTAGAGTGGACAAGATGGGTCCTGACTGTGAGGGCACCTGGCTTTGTGGGAAGAGGCTCATCTGTAACAGCTTTGGTGAAGGTCAGCCAACATCAGGGACTCCCTAAAACCCCGAAAGTCAGATTGTACCTGTTGTCATTACTGCAGCTCTCTGGCCTCTGAGAAGCCCTTGTCTACGGACGGAGAGTGGACAGAACGATGATCTTCTCCAGATGTCCACACCCTGACCCCTGGAACCCGTGACTGTTTCAGTTCACCTGACAAGATGTAGACGTGACTAGATGAGGTCCTTTGGATGGGAGATCACCTCGTGTCATCCCTGAAGGCCCAGTCTCAGCAGTGCATCCTCAAAAGAGAGGACTTCTGCCAGCCATGAGAAGATTTGAGGAGCGAAAGGGGATCAGTGAGATGCTACATGAAGATTCAAACAGCGGCTTTTGATCTTAAAGCTGGAGAATGCAGATAACAAGCCAAAGAATACAGGCAGCTTCTAAAAGCTAGAAAAACAAGAAGCAGATTTTCTTGGTGAACCTCCAGAAAGGAACCCAGCTTTGCAGACACCTTGATTTTAGTCAGAGACCTGTGTCAAACTCTAAAACTGTAAGATAAGCTGGGTGTGGTGGTGCACACTTGTAATCCCAGCACTCCAGGCTGAGGCAGGAGGATCTCTGTGTGTCTGATCACCAGCCTGAGCTACATAGTGAGTTCAAGACCAACCTGAGCTGTGTAGCAAGACCCTGTCTCAAACAAAATAAAACAAAACAAAACCTGTAAGGTAATAAATTTATATTATTTAAGTCACCAAGTTTGTGGTAATTTGCTAGAGCAGCAAGAGGTAAGGCTTCTGGGATGTGGAGAAAGCATGATGTAAGGGAAAAATAGGATTCTGTGGATAAAGTGTAGCCCTGCCACACATGTGACTTCAGACAAGTCGCAATTTTCCATTTTGAAGATAAACAGGCGAGACCTGAATCAAGAGTGCAGTTGCCAAAGGCAAGAGGTATACACGTCAGCAAAGGCCTCCTTAAAAATGTGTTTTGAAAGCCGGTCATGGTGCTGCATGCTTATAATCCCAGCGCTCAGAGGCTGAGGCAAGAGGATCCCTGAGAGTTGGAGGCCAGCCTGGGCTACATAGTAAACTCAAGTCCAGGAAAAACAAAAACAAAAACAGTGTCTGGGGCCGGGGATGTAGCTCAGAGGTGCAGCATCTGCCTGGTGGTGTGAAGCCTTGAGTTTAATTCCTGGTACCAAAAAAAGAAAAAAAAAGTGTCTTGGTCCGGGGATATAGATCAGAGGGTTGGCACTTGGCTAGCATGTGTGAGACCCTTGGTTTAATCTCCAGCACCACCAGGAAGAAGATCTGTCAGGAGCTTGAGTCAGGAGGGCAGCTGAGAGCTGGTGATTGAGTCATTAGGTACAGTGCCGTTGAAGGACTGCGTGGCTCTTTTACGTGTGGTGTGTGTGTGTGTGTGTGTGTGTGTGTGTGTGTGTGTGTTCTGGGGATTAAAAATAAACGCAGGGCCTTTTACTGAGCTACATCCTCACACACACACCCCTTTTTAAGACAGGTTCTCACTAAAGACACTGAGTTTCCCAGGCTGGACTTGAGTTTGGGATCTTCCTGCCTCAGTTTCCCAGACTACTGGGTTTACAGACATGAACACTATGCCCAGCTGCTTTCAACCCTTTGACTCTTGAAACCAAAGAAAGCTGCTGACAGATCTCTAGTGACTTTCCCCAGGCCTCTCCTTGACCCTACCATCTTGAATAGTGAACAGAAAGCATTTCATATATGCTGATGGCACAAAGCTGAAAAGAAAACAAAATACGATTCATCAGAAAGCAAACTCAAGATCCAAGTATTGTTGGGTAGGAGACCAAGAAATGGAGGGAAAGGGGAGGAAGGGAGTGAAATAGGAGGGAAAAAGAACCGAGATGCCCCACAGCCTTATACCAACTCCACACAATGAGTGTTACCATTATATGCTGCAGACATGTACTAACAAAAATAAAAATAAACTCAAACATTGCAACAGGGGAAAATGATGCTTCCAAACCACACAATAAAGTATATTAAAGATAAATGCTAACGTGGTGTTTTAGTCACTTTCTTGTCTCTGGGACAAAATACCCAAAACCCTAGCCCTAGCCCCAAGCATTGTGGCACATGGTCCCTTCCAGTCCTCCTGACTTCACCAAGTTGAAATAAGCAAGTGGGTGGCAGCCTCAAGGCCGGCCACCCTGGGGACAAGTCATTCCCAGGAAACCAGGGATGTGGTGAGCTACCAGATGGTCATCCTCAGGACTGAAAAGGAGAACACGGAGGTGACCACTCGACAGAGGAAGCTGAAGGGAAAGGGCGCTTAGATCCAGCCAAGTCTTCCAAACTCAGCAACACAGCCTGACTACCCCTGGCTGGCCTGGTAGTGTGCAGTGAGTGTCCCGGCAGAGGTGACTGGTCCTGAGGGCTACAGGACAGAAGCAGGAGGAAAGGATCTGCATGGCGGGGATGCCCTGGTGCCCTGCGGTGCTCCATCCTCCATGCTTATGAGGGCGATCGAAAGATACGGTGAATGTCTACATTAAAGAAAAACACATAACCAAAAGTGTACATAAAGGCCAAAATGTATAACAGATACCATGAAACAGAAATTGTTTAAATGGAAAGGGGAACCTGGGGGGAGGGGGAAGGAAGGAAAGTAAAACAAAAAAAGAATAGGAGAAAAAATAGAAATGAAGCTTTTGTAAATGAGGAGGAGAAGAGGAGCTGAAGGGAGGGGAGGGGAGGGGGAAGAATCAAAGAATCAAGACATATCATGTACAGGTACAAATACCCGTGACAAACGGGATCAGTAGATGTACCTAACATGTACCAATAAACTTAATTAAAATGAATACAAAAAAAATAAATCACACTTACAGTAAAGACACATTGCCAGGAAGATTGGAAAGACCAAGAAGCAAGCTCTCCCTGCAAACCTGGGCCATGCACGGGCCACTGGGGGCACAGCCAGATGCCAGCCTTTTCCCGTGAGTCAGTGCCATTTGTGGACTGGGGGGAAAAGAACAGGAAGTCACCAAGAAGCAAGCCCTGCCTGGGAATTGATGTGCCACTGCAGGGAGAGTCAGATGCCAGCCCCTTCTGGCACATGGGCTGGGAAACAGGAGGTGCCAACAACCCCCACCCTACCCCGCTCCACCATAAGCGACCAGCTGACCTGGAGAAACCAGGTGGTGATGATGGCTACTGAGGTGAAATGCAGCTTAATGCTTGTAGTGGTCAGTGTCTCCCCGACTTTGCAGGCCTAAAGCGGGCAGTCTAAACATTTAGTCAGAGGATGGCAGTTCACAACGCAGCTTCTATGGGGACCTCCTTCTCAGGGTGGTGGCCATTGCTAATTCCCTGTTATCTTGTTTTGAAGTCCTGTGTCATTTTGTTGTTGTTGTTGGGTTGGTTTTATTCTGTTTTGTTTTGTTTGATTTTATTCTATCCGATGACATGGGCAGCTATTTCAAAGGTAACAAGATACATTATGGTAACCATTTTGGACTTACTATTATCTTGTTTTGAAGATGTTTTTGCATACATTGTTTTGTTTGATTTTTACCATCTGAAGGTATATGCAGCTATTTTGAAAACAAGAGGCATGGTAACCATTGTTGATTTCCTATTACTTTGAAGTCTTGTATCACGCTGGTTTGTTTTGATTGGCTTGATTCTGTTTGATTTTGCTTGGTTTTATTCTCTTTAAATTAAAAAATTAAAAATAAACGATTGGAGACGCATGTTCATGGTAAGGGGGAATATTTAGAGTACTTTGGGGGGGCTAATGGGGATGCATCGATTTTTTTAAGTTAAGCCCTCACTGTATCTTTTGATTAAGCCTTGTCTATCCACAATGGGCCACTTTGACCATCATGGAAGGTCCAGTAATCAGGAGGTCAATGACCCTCAGAAATGAAGGTCTGGGTTACCACCAAGTAGGCAACCTAGGCCGGCGGGTGGGTAGTAGAGGAGGAAAATGAAGAATATCAGCTGTAGCCTTAGAACCAACCGCAGCAACGGGGATTTTACCTTGTTCCACTACCTACCCTGTCAGTTTTTATTCTTCTTCCTCTTCTTTCTTCTTTTTAGAGAAACTGACCTGAAGAAGCAGTGACCATAAACACAGGACTGGGGTAGATCTGAGCCAAGTGTGAAGTGTGACAAACACCGCCAGGGCCTGCAGGGAACAGGAGCTGGCGGGAATGAGTGCACCAGCTCCCCTGGCCCTGGGTGCAGAGTGCTCTTGCGGTGTGTGTTCTGCATGGGCTCTGGAGCTCCCCAGTGGTCTTCAGCTCAGTTTTCCACCACAAAAGTAAAGCAGTATGCCATTTTTACTTTACATTTCCTGGCCCTGCCTAGGCATGGTATACACATACCTGTAATCCTAGCCCCTGAGAGGCTGAGGCAGGAGGATCACAATTTTGAGCCCAGCCAGGGCAACTTAGGGAGACCGTGTCTCAAAATAAATAAACAAAAGATGATAATGATCGGTACAGAGATAGACAGTAGGTCACGTGTCCTTGCCTCCTAGCAGATTTTTCGTGTTTCTTAGTTGAATTTGCTCTTCTACTGAAGTTAGAATCCTTTGCATGTATTTTTTCTCCCCCAGCATTTTACTTCAAAAACATCTTAAGCCTAGGGGAAGCTGAAAGAATAATACAACGAACACTTCTATGTCCTTCACCTGGTATGTCCTTCATCTAACCAAGGCTCGACCAGAGAAGCAGAATCACTAGGACATGTATGCTCACTCACATATACATATGTCATGCACTGCACAACAATCTTTTGGTCAGTGAAAGGTCACACATATGACAGGAAACACATAACATTTCAATGGAGCTGAAAAACCCCTACTGCCTCATATTTTTACTGTAACTTTTCTGTTTTCAGATATGTTTAGGTTCATAAACACCAACAACGTGTTAAAGTTGACCATGTTATGCACTACAGGAACGTGCAGAAAGAGTTTGTGGCCTAGGAGCAATGCTGTTGTGTGGCCTGAGGGGTAATAACTGGCTCATCCAAACTTATTTGTTTATTTGCCCATTTTGGTGGATTCACTAGTGGGCAGCTTGGAAGACCCAGCTGAACTGAATCAGCGTGGTGCTGGGTGTGGGGGGCCCACTGAGGTTGTTGGCAGCAGCATAAAAGGGGAACCGGAGGGGAAGAGGGTGCTGTGGCGGGAGAAGCTTGTCACGCTGGCTTTCCTGATGTGAACTCGGCTGTTCTCATCAGAGGAGCCCAGGTCCTTGCAGTCACGGAGGATGGCTGTGGCTCTCTTTGGAGGAGCTCTGGTCCTTACCTTGAACATCGCTTCTTGGTTCCAGTGCAGCCCCTCAGCCTGCTGGCGCAGATCCTTCATCCTGCTGGTGCACTTTCTGGCTTCCACCACCGACTTTGGGCCTTCCCAGTGCAAACACTTGATACAGACTTGCATGATACACTGTCGTGGGCTCCGCGCCTCCAGCCGGACTCAGAGAGCACCCTGCCATGGGTCCAGGTCCTCCGCTGGAATCATGCAGGACACTGCTGTGGCATCCAGGCCCTCAGCTGGGTTCTTTGGGTCTCTCTCTTGTGCTCTTCTGCATTTGACTTTTTGGATGACTGTTACAAAATAATCCTAAAAGGTTACATGTCCTGTATTAAATCTACTTCCTTGCAAACCCAAACTACAGCGTCCCTCTAGATTTAGGGACACACTAGGCAGGCACATAGACAGTGCCGCCTAACGAAGCATCATCCCTCGGGATGCACACACGACTGTCCATACACCACGCCTTCTTCTTGCACTTAGCTACATCCCCAGCCCTCTTCATTTTTAAATTTTGAAATGGTCCCACTAAGTCGCTAAGTAGCTCAGACTGGGCTCAAGCTCTCAGTGCTGCTGCCCCCGCCTCTGAGCGCCGGGACTTCACCAGGCCCAGCTACACGCATGCATATTGTTCAACCCACAGTGGCACAGAACGCTGTCACCTAGTTACGCAGTTGTATACTGTTGTCACAGTTATTCCCTTATGGAAGCTGTTACAGCCTCTCTGAAAGGCATCTCTGCTCTGATGCCGCGGCTGAGCTCGCAGGCCGGAGGGTGGGGATGAGAAGATGGCGGGAAGTAGGAGGGAGAAAGGGCCAGGACTAGGGGGCGGCCTGGAGTCTGAGTCGGTCCCTCTGTCCCCTGTGCTGTCTTACTACCTACTGCCCACTGGGACTGAAGCCCTTGCTGGGAGTCCCTGACTGTGCCAGGACTATACCTTTCCCAGGCTACTGGGCATGTTCTGTGTAGACAGTCACCTAGTTGGGGATTCTGTTTATTCCTCCCTTCCTTATAAGTTACTAAGTGGTCTCAAGGTCTGTGGTCTCTGTCTCTCCACACACACATGTATTTTCACTAACATATGTATGTGTCTATACCTTTTATATAGGTGTGTACATAATTGTACATATGTACACAGCTATATTTGGTAAATTTCTCTCATTATATATGTATATACGTGTATATGTGTACACATGAGTGTGTAGAATGGTGCTGGGGATTAAACTCAGAATTTATGCACCCTAGGCAAGTGCTGTACCACTAAGCTATACCACCAGCCCCTCTCAGTAATTTAAAAAAAAATAAAACAAGGACTTAGTGTGGTGGTCCTTGTAATACCAGCACTCAAGAGGCTGAGGCAGGAGGATCACCAAAAGTTTGAGGCCAACCTGGGCTACATAGTGAGCACCAGACCACCCTGAACTACCTGGAAAAACCCTGTCTTTAAAAAAGAAAAAAGTAAGTGCCTGCCTGGCAAGTGTAAAGTCGAGAGTTTGGTCCCCAGTACAAAAAAAACCTATGGATTTTGACAAATGTATTCAGTCATGTAACCGCTACCATAATCAAAATACTAAATATTTTAAAAATACAAAATATTTCTATCACTCTCCCTAAATTTTTTGATGGAAGAATTTGATAACTTGTATTCACTTTTTCTTTTCTCTTTTCTTTTCTTTTCTTTCTTTCTTTCTTTCTTTCTTTCTTTCTTTCTTTTTCTTTCTTTTTTTTCTTTCTTTTGACAGGGTCTTACTGTATAGCTCAGGCTGGCCTTGAACTCACTATGCAGCACAAGCTACACGATTTGAATTCCAGCACACTTTTTTTTTTTTCTTTCTTTTTTTGTCTTTTTGAGACAGGGTCTCTCTCTGCAGTTCAGGCTGAATTTGAGCTCACTTTATAGCCCAGGCTGGTCTCAAACTTGCAACAGTCCTCCTGCCTCAGCCTCCTGAGTGCTGGGATTACAGGCCTGAGCCACCACACCTGGCTCATATTCACTTATAATTAGTGATTTATTTAGGGGTTTTTTTCCATCTTACTTGTTTTCAAGACATTATTAATGTTTTCAAAACATTATTGTTAAATCTTCTTTATCCTTTTTGGACTGAATAAATTACCATTTGTGGCATTTTTAGTTTGTCCTTCTATTCATAGTTACCTTCTCAGTCCTGCCTTCAGAGAGTAGACACACATGACTCTTTAATATACGAAAATCAGTGATGACTATTCCCACAGTATTAGAATTACCTTCCACTTCCTCCCCACAGTAAACTGTGATCTCTAGGTGCTTTCGCTACCCTTCCTCCTCCCTCTTTTTTCCCTGGCTTTTACCCCTTGGACTTTGAAACACTTTTACCTCCCTTCGTCTTTGCCATCTGATTCCAGACTTATATAAGACACTTTAGTTCTATTAGAAGTTTCCTTACAGTGCGTTCTGCTGTGAGTGCTTATTTAGCATGTACATTACATGTTATAAATAGATTTAGGTATAAATATATAGATCACGGTTCGTTGCTCCCCACTGCTTTCTTTCCTTTTCTCTTCATTTTCCTCTATCTTGAAATCTCTGTTCTGGTTCAGTTGTAGTTTGTTTAGGGTATCTTCTCAAAAGTACTTCTCATGCCTGTAATCTCAGCTACATAAGACGCTGAGACAGGAGGATTGCCAGTTTGAAGCCGTCCTGGGCAACTTAGCGAGATCCTGTCTCAAAATAAAAAAGGCCAGAGATGTAGCTTAGTGATAGATTGCCCTGGGTTTGTTCAAGCCCCAGTACCAAAAACAAGGAAGAAAGAAAGGGAGGGAAGGAGGAAGGAAGTTAAGAAATCATAACAGAATAAAGAAAAAGAAAGAAAAAAAGGAGAAGAGAATTTCCCGGATGAGGCACTTTCTCAGATGAGCTATTTGCGGCTTCTGCAAAGCTTCAGCTGTCTCGCTGCTCCACGGGTCCCAGGCTGTAGCCCTTTTCTCTCACTGGCCCACCTTCAGTATTTGTATTTTGTTTTGTGGTCCTGGGAATTGAATTCAGAGCCTCACGCAGCAGACATTCTACCACTGAGCTATGTCCTAGCCACCCTGCCCTAGTCCCCACCAACAGTGCTGGGGACTGAACCCCAGGCTTTCACACTGAGCTACATCTCCAGGCCTTTTCATTTTTTATTTTAAGACAGAGCCTTGCTAAATACTAAATTATCCTGGCTGGGCTTGAATTTGTGACCCTCCCGCTTCAACCTCCCAGAGTTCTGGGATTATAGGTACACACCGCTATATCTGGCTCCCAGAACTCTTTTTCTTAAATGAAAAAGAAAAAACTTTATTTTAAAACAGGCTCTTAGGGCTGGGGATTTAGCTCAGTGGCACAAGCACCTGCCTGGCAAGCACGTAGTCATGAGTTCAATCCCTGGTACCAAAAAAAAACAAAAAAGAGGGTCACATTACATTCCCTAGGCTGGCCTCAAACTTTTGATCTTCCTGCCTCAGCCTTCCAAGTAGTTGGGATTGCAGGCCTCTGCCACTGTGTCCTGCTAACATTTGATTTTGCTGCTTTTTAAGTGTCAGGGCTACAGATGAGAAGAAAGAGCTTGCTTTCTGGCTGGAAGTGTGTAAAATTTCTTATTCTTTAGAATTTTGGACTTTTTACTTGTGTATGACTGTCTGTCTTTTCCTACTAATCCAATGTAGAACTTAAATCTTCAGCTCAGAGAAAGTCCTGTTATTTATGACCTCTCTTTTCCTGTTCCTTTTTCTTCTAGAACCCACAGCATTTGAGAAATAAGTCTTCTGGATCTGTTCCAGTTTCCCATCTTTCACCACAGGATTTGTATCTATTTATTTTTGTCATTTTATTTTGACATATTTGTTTTATACACTTTTCTAGAACTGTCTTGGGTCTAGAAAATGACCATTCTCTCCTTTGAATTATCTATGAAGATTTCTAGTTCCTGTTCACTTTCTAGCTGAAGGAACTCTCTTGTGTTGAGCTGAGCACACATCTCTGCTCTCCTAACCCGTCAGGGCTGCCCAGGTCTCTACCACCAGGTCTCTGTCTCCTGCTGTGTCCGCCCATGTCCAGAGGCTGAGAAATTCAGCCCACATCAGTTTTCTGAAAAGTCAGGGAGACCTAGCAAAGGCAGTGGTCGTCCTTGGCAAGCAGACTGTTTCTAGGAATTCATCCCTCCCTCCCTCCATCCCTTCCTTCCTTTTTGAGGTGCTTGGGATTGAACCCAGCACCTCACACCTGGAAGGTCCTTGCCCTTGCTCTGAGGTTTTCTCCAGAAGGCATCTGCTGGGAGCCCAGTTGCACCCAGGCAACAGAGGCTGTGGCTGGAAGTTAGGGACGGGGGCCTGGAGGGCACTGTCAGGGCCGCCATCTTCCAGGGGCACCTCCCTCCACCCTGCCCTTGCTCTGAGTGATATAAATACATTGGCAGTATTATGAGAATATACCAGAATATACCAGAAGACTTATACATGCAAGCCTTTAGGAAGCAGGAACAGGAATGGGATGGGAATGAACCTTCTATTCCCCAACCCCCATTCTAGGATTTCTCAGCCTCAGTATTACCAATTTTGGGGCGAGAATTCTTTGTTGTAGATCCCTGGCCTGTTTGTTGTAGGCCTCTTTCTGCCAGCACAGCCTTCCCAACCGTGACCACTAACACTGTTTCCAGAGCTGGGAGTGAGGCCCAGTGATGTAGCACTTGCTTTCCACACGCAAGGCCTTGGAGTCAGTTTGCTTCCAGCTGAAAATAACAGCGATGCTTCCTGACAAGCTCCCAAATGTCCCCTGGGGGACAAAGTCTCCCCTTGTGTATACCCCTTCCATAGCGATAGATTCTATTTGGCTTTTTCCCCTATGCACATGACATTTTCATGATTAAGCATTTAACTGAGGTCATAGAGGAAGAAATGTGAAACTGTTTTGAGGACATAGAGAACACAGTAAAAAAGAGAAAAGCAAGTTAGCAAAATGGGGAGAAATCTGGATAGATGTGAACCAAAGCAGCAGAGATTGAGAACCTATCTGAGCTGGGGAAAAGGGGGACCCAGAGTGCCGCGGACCCACCCTCTCCCCAAGGTGCAGCCCCAGCATACCAAGCCCAAGTCTGCCGGGGCCCGTTGAGTCCTGGCCGAGTTAGCCCTTCTCATCACCCCTGGTCTCACAATAAACACCCTCATTCCACAAGCAAAGACCTGGGGTAGGAAATGGTCGCCAAACAAAGATGCCCGGGGGCTGCCGCTGTGTGGGGCTGGTACTCTATTCACATTTTTGCTAGTGTGTTTTGATTCTTGTTGTTTATTCGCTCTTCTGGTGGTGTGGAGGATTGAATTTAGGGCCTTCACATTGAGCTACATCCCCAGTCCTTTTAAACTTAATTTAACTGTTTATGTATGTATTTGTGTATTTTTGCACTACTAGGAATTGAACCCAAGGCCTTTGAATGGAGCTGCATCCCCAGCCCTTTTTCATTTTTTATTTGAAGACAGGATTTCACTAAGTCACTACATTGCTCAGATGAGGTTAAACTTGCAATTCTCTTGCCTCAGCCTCCCAGAATACTGGAATTATTGGCATGGATCATGCCAGGACCTATTAGCTTATCACACTCTAATGGAGCGCGGAGTATGGAGGTGCATGTCTCTAATACCAGCTACTCCTGAGGCTGAGACAAGAGGATTGCAAATTCAAGGCTAGTCTGGGAAATACAGTGAGACACAGTCTCAAAATTAAAAAGTAGGGCTGGGGATTTAGCTTGGCAGCATAAGCGGCCTGCCTTGCAAGGGCATAGTTGTGACTTCAATCCCCAGTACCAATAAATAAATAAATAAATAAATAAATAAATAAATAAATAAGAAAAATTAAAAAGTAGCCAGGTATGATAATCCTAGTACTTCAGAGGCTGAGGCAGGAGGATCTCAGTGACTTGGAGGCCAGCCTGAGCAACATAATGATTTTAAAACCAGCCTGAACTACACAATGAGACTATCTAAAAAATTAATAAAATAAAAATTAAAAGGAAGCTCAGAACTTCCTGGGTTTAATCCCTAATACAAAGAGGGGCTCCAATCAAGAAAAACATTGGGAGTAGTGAGGACTGCTAATAAAGTGTGTAAAAGAACTGTGCAAGGGGTAGAGTTGGTGACACATGCCTGTAATCCCAACATTCAGGAAGCTGAGGCAGGAGGATCCCTGTAAGTTGAGGCCTACCTGGGGTATATATTTTTCATTTGCAAGAAATTTGTGGCTGCATCACCATCCAGACACAGGAATATAGCATTGCAAAGATGACAAGGAGGAGGGAAGTGGGTGCCCTGGACCCAGGAAGAATCTGAAGTATGAATCTGAAGCCCACAGAGAGACTTAAAAAAAGCTTCGGTGGCCAGTGATGCCTTCTCCCCAAGATGGGACTCACTGTTGGAGAGGAGCAGTTCAACCCTTCAGACACACAGCCACAGTGCTGGGGGAGGCTGGTGACCCCAGAGGCCTCTGCAGAGAGACGCAGCGAAGAAAGGGAGCAGCTGGCATGGAGGGCTGCACCGGCTGGTGGGAGTGCAGAGGACTCAGCCCTCCCACGAGAGAATGATTAGCCAGGAGCCGTCTTGGGGACCGAGCCTGGAACCCAGATCTGCTGCCACCTTCATCGAGCAGATCCCAGCTCAGACCTGAGGTCACTGCTTAGGCGGGGTGAGCCCAGTGAGTCTGGGCTCAGGGCAGCCCGCTGAGATTATCCACTACCCTGCCAAAAAGCTACTGCTGGCCTGCTGGGATAGATTGCCACAGTTCAGGACTCTGTCTCTATAGGTTGTCTACTAGTGAAACCAGAGAGAGGTTTTTTTTACTTCCAATAGTTTTAGTTACCTTTAAAAAGGACTGCATTGTTAACTTTCATTTTTAAGAGTCTTGTATCTCCTCAGAGAATGGTCACAAACCATTTTTAGATTTCAAATTAGCTGTTAATTCTAGCACAATCCAAACTGCAAATTGCTCACATTCACAAGCAAGGATACTACCGCACATTACACTCGTATTTTAGGAATGTGTGCTTCCCCCAGCCCCAGTCTGAATGCATCTAGGAATTCCATCAGACCCCCCCAATATCTGAACTTGTAACACTCAAAGTGCTTCTGCTCCTCCTCTGAACAAGTATGTTAATATTCTTGTCTCAAAATACTTCGTGAACCCTGAAGTGATTCTCTATGGGAGGGGCTTCCTCTGCAAAATGAACTTGGCTCGTCACTTACACACCAAAATCTCCAAGGAGCTGGACAAATTTCTTGTGCTCCTTTCCAATCCAAGGTCTCACTGGATCACATACCTGGAAAGGTGTTAATGAGTGTGAACAGTGATCCCTGTTTGTGCAAATTCTTTCAAGACTTCTGGGTACATAACCCATGTATTGCTTCCCCTGGAATAACCAATACATTCTTCTTGTGCTCTTCTTTTTTTTTTTTTTTTCTTTTGAGACAGGGTCTCTCTGTGCAGTTAGGGCAGGTCTTGAACTCACTTTGTAGCCCAAACTGGTCTCAAACTCGCAACAGATCCTCCTGCCTCAGCCTCCCGAGTGCTGGGATTACAGGCGTGAGCCACCACACCCAGCCCTTCTTATGCTCTTAATGAATGCATCTATGTTCTTGTCTTTCTTAGCTTCTTTCAATTCAAAAAGCAACTGATTCAAAACCACACATCCTTTACTGAATCCAATCGGAGTAAAAGACGCGCCATTGAGTGGTGGAGGATGAAAACTCATAGAGGACTCGTCAAATTTTTCACAGGTCCTTTTTTTTTTTTCTCCCTGGCAACCATTACTAGCAGAAGGAGAATTAAACTTACAATTAGATGCTTAAGGGTTCTTACTCCAAACAGTTCCATTCTTTGACAGCACACCATTCTGACTTAAGTTAAAAGCATTAACTAATAACGTATGAAGGTGCTTAAAAGCTCCAAAGTCAGTATTGTGTTCAACCAGAGAGAATTCTGGAAGTAGACTGTTTTTTCTTTTTTTTTTTTCTCTTTCTCCCTCATTGTTTTTACAAGTGAGAATGTGGTTCCTAGCCTCTTTGTGGATGTGGTTCTTTTGTATTCCTCCTTTTCTCTCTTCCATCTCTTTCCCTTCAGTCTTTGGCACCAGTTTCCCAAAGCTGGCCTGAGCCCCCTTTGTCCTCCAAACTTACTTCTAATCTAATCCCTTCCTTTTGTTTGACTTCTCTATTTTCTCCTTAATCCATTTTAAATTTTAACTCCCGAGAGCAAAACTGACACATTAAGGACTTATATACTATATATAATTTTCTGATTTGTTTTACATTTTGTTACATAATCATAAATCTAGTTCATGCAGTTAAAAGTGGCAAATTAAAAATTAAAGATTAGCTCAGTTTGTCATTTTCTAGGCTGTGTTTGATGTTATTGGTACCACTATAGTCAAAATTGCCATAATTGTTCTAAATGGCTGTTGGTCAAGATATTCCATGACTAATATTGACTAAGGGTCACAGAAAATACAGTGCCAAAGAACCAGGGACTGGGCCAAACAAGCAACAATTTCTCATCTCCAACAAACTGAAGAGGTCAGAGCTTCCAACAGACTCAAAACTCCAAAATCAGTTAAAACTGGAAGATACCTCAGAGAAGTAGTCTTCACTTAATGGCCCTAAGTACTACTAAAAAAGCACCTGCCATAGACAATTTATAAGCATCACCCCAGAAATTAAACTAAAAAGGAGAAAAAATAAAATGAGAAAACACTTAAGCAAAATGCAACCCCAGACACACAGTTCACCAAAGGCAAATCCAGGGGGCAATGAGGTGGGGTCATCTGAAAGCCCCCACCAGGCCTCTCTGAAGTGGTAACAACAAAGCAATTGAATGAGCCTCTGGAAAAAATGAAATCAGAAATAATCTCTCAGGTAACTACAGGGATTACCAAAATACACAACACACTTAGTGACATTAGAGCAGACACAGACAAAAAAGTAGATGAGCTTAAGAAAATTATGGAAACTCAGCACAGGAAAGTAATGGAATCTGCAAAGCAGATTCAAACAGACATCCAGGAGAATAAAAACTCCCCTGAAAACATTTGAAGCAGATGAGGCCAGTGTGAGGACAGGATCTCAGATACTGAAGACAGTCTTGCAGTTGGCAACCAGGAAAAGAAAGAGTTCTCAAAACTAGCAAGGGACCATGAGAAATCAATCCAGGAGCTACTAGATGAGACAAAGAAGAATAACTTAAGATTGATTGGAGTCAACAAAAAAACAGGAGATAACACAAATGACATTTAAAAATTGTTCAAGAACTTAACAGATAAGGCATATAGAACTCCAACTAAGCATGATCCAAAAAAACCTGCAGCCAGGCATATCATAGTCAAGATTCCAGAAATTCAGCACAACAATAGAATCTTAATAGCTGTTAGAGAAAAAGAAACAAGTCACCTATAAAGGAAAGCCTATCAGAAGCACAGCTGAAAGACTGGGAATTTAGCTCAGTGGTATAAGTGCCTGCCTTGCAAGCATGGGGCCGTGAGCTCAAACCCCAGTACAAAAAAAAAAAAAAAGATTCACACCTGACTTCTCAACAAAAACCTTCTCTTCAAGGAGAGCTTAAAGTGAAGTGCTCCAAGTTCTAAAGGAAAACAACTTTCAACCCAGATTGATGTACCTTGCAAAACTATCTTTTCAAAGTTGATGGAGAAATAGACACTTCCATGCCAAAGAACATTTGAGGAAATTTATGACCACCAAAACTGCACTCCAAAATGTTTTGAAGGACATTCTAGAGATAATAAAGACTACAGCTCCATGAAACCCAACAGAAGTAATCCACCAGGAAAGGCAAACATTAAAGAAAGGAGAAAAAAGAGGGAGCCAACAGCAGGAAAATAACATGACAAGGATAAGTCAATACATATCAGTTATAACAATCAATGTTAACAGTTAATCAATCAAAAGACACAGACTTGCAGGCTAAATGAAGAAACAAGATCCAACAATAAGCTGCTTACAAGAAACACATTTAATTCAAAAAGAAATTCATAGATTGAAAGTTAAAGGATGGAAAACAATACTCCATGAGACAGGAACCTAGAAAAAAGCATGGGTAGCTAGTCTATTTGCAGACAAAGTAAATTTCAAGCCAAACCTAAGAGAGATAAAGAAGGTCATTACAGGGACCGGGGATGATTTAGCTCAGCGATGTAAGCACCTGCCTGGTGAGTACAAGGTCATTACATCCTCATAAAGGGAATGGTTTGAGAGGAAGTGATAACAATCATAAATATATATGCAACAAATACTAGTGCACCCAACTATATAAAACAATTACTAAGAGACATGAAAAGTCAAGTAGGTCCTTATATTTATTGGGAGGCCTCTCTATCCCACTATCACAAAAAGACAGATTAGCTAGACAAAAAAAATCAATAATTAAATATTAGAACTACACCAAACTTTTGAACAAATGGTTTTGGTAGATGTCTATAAAGTGTTCCATCCCACAACATCAGAATACACATTCTTCTCAACTGCACATGGTATATTCTCTAAAATAGACCATATCCTGGCTCATAGAACATGCTTAAATAAATGCAAAGGAATTGAAATTACCCCATGCATACTATCAGACCACAATGCAATTAAATTGCAAACCCATGGCAAATGAAACTATAAGAATTTCACTTTTTTCCCTGTGGAAAATTTAGTGCCTTATTTGAGTCAATTAAATTACAGATTATATGATAAAGAAATTCAGCCATATACAAGAACATATAAACACATGGAAATTAAGTTGCACCCTACTGAACAACCATTGGGTCATAAAATTAAAGATAAAATTAAAGAAGAAATTAGACAATTTTTAGAGTTTAATGATAATGACAATACAACATATGGGAACTTATGAGACACAATGAAAGCAGTCGTAAGAAAGAAATTTATAGCACTAAATACCAATATCAAGAAAACAGAGCAAGCACATATAAACAATTTAATGGTGAACCTCAAGCCTCTAGAAATAGCAGAGCAGGCTAAGCCAAAAGCTCATATGAGGGAGCAAATTATAACGATCAGAGCAAAAATTAACACATTGGAGACTAAAAAAACAGTACAAAGAATCAATGAATTGAAGAGTTGGTTCTTTGAAAGATTAAATAAAATTGACAAACCCTTAGCCAAACTTATCAAAAAGAGGAAAGAAAAGACTCAAATCCATGCAATTAGGAATAAAAAGAATGAAATCACAATGGACCCTGCAGAAATCCAGAAAATCATCTATACCTACTTTGAAAACTTGTATTCTAGTAAAGATGGAAAATACAGATTCCTAGATATATATGAATTTACCAAAACTGAATCAAGAAGATATAAAAATCCTAAATAAACCAATATCAATCAATGAAATTGAAGATGTAATTAAAAACCTATCAACAAAGAAAACCCAGGCCCTGACAGATTCACTGCTGAATTCTACAAGAAATTTAGAGAAGACTTAACTCCAGTACTTCTCAAACTCTTTAATGAAATTGAAAGGGAAACAATACTTCCAAATTCATTCCTGGAAGCAAGCATCACCCTGATACCAAAACCAGAGAAAGATCCAACTAAGAAAGAGAATTACAGGCCAATTTCCCCTATGAACATAGATGCAAAAATCCTTAATAAGATACTGGCAAACAGAATGCAGCAAATCATCAAGAAGATTATACATCATGATCAAGTGGGATTTATCCTAGAGATGCAGGGATGGTTCAACATATATAAATCCATAAATGTAATACACCATATTAACAGAGCCAAGGATAAAGTCATGTGACCGTCTCAATAGATGTAGAAAAAAACTTTTGACAAAGTCCAGCACCCATTCATGATAAAAATGCTACAAAAAATTGGAACAGATGGTCTTGATCTCCATCTGATAAAAGCAATCTATAACAAACCAACAGCCAGCATCATGCTAAATGGACAAAAACTGAAAACTATCTCTCTAAAATCAGGAACAATCATAAGTGAAGTAAATCAAACTCACATGAGTAAATACTGTATAGTCTCCCTAGTGTAAGAAATGGTAAGAGTACATAAGATACAAAATCCTCAATAAATACAGTGAAAGTATAAGTATATGCTCAAAAGGAAAAAAATAATATCTCAGGGAAAACGAGGAAAAAGAAAAAGCAAGGGAAAAGAAAAAAATCTAAAATTGTATAATCGTGCCTTAGGATAGCTAAGATGACTGTGCTACAAATTCCATAAGTTCTTGGAACAAAACAGCTAACAAATAGTACAAAGAATCAATGTTTCATGGGATTGGAACAATTTTGCATGTTAGTGTCTGATGATCTGATCTTGAAGAACATTATGTAAAATAACAACTCTAGTTATGCTCCTACCACCTTGCTTTGAAGGCCTATATTGTCATTGTTTTGGTCTCTTTGCTATTGTTATTTGTCTTTGTTGTTTTGTGTTTTTCCAGTAATTTGTTTTCAGTTTGTTTTTCTCTTTAATACAGAAAGGATAGATGTACATGTAGAGGCTTATACATGCATAGAACTTCCCCTAACAGTATACAAGAACTGATTATATGATGTGTGATGAAATGAACAGCTACTTGGAAGAAAAGGAGACACTATGGTATCCATTGCAGATACTGTATCGTCATGCTGTGAAATCCAGTAATGCTATTATTCTTTGTTCAGAGTGGTTTTAGCCTGTATTGTGCTGTTTAATTTCAACATACATGAAAGTATGGACAAGCTAATTTGAATGAGAACAAGAGACATTATGGCAGCCATTGTTGATTTCCTATTGCCTGGTTTTGAAGGCCTGTAATGCCTTCATCTCTCTATTCTGATTAGTTTAATACTATTTTGTTTTGTATGAATTCATTGTGTGTGAAGATGCGGACAACTATTTGGAAGAAAATAAAAGTCATTTCAGTAGCCATGGTAGATACCCGATTATCTTGCTTTGAAATCTGTGTCACTTACATTGTTTTCTTCTGATCTACTTTGTTTTGTTTTGTTCTGTTTAGTTTTACTCTCTTTAAAAAAAAAAGAGTATGATCTCAAGGTACATCCATTTACCTAGAAAAAACAAATAATAAAAAATAAAATAAAATCAGGAACAAGACAAGGATGTCCACTTCCTATTGAACACAGTCCTGGAAATTGTAGCTGAAGCAATTGACAAGAGAAAGAAATAAAAGGAATAAAGATAGGAAAGAAAGAATTTAAACTATTGTTATTTGCAGATGACTTAATACTCTTACATAGATGACCCAAAAACTTCACTGAAAGATTAATAGATTTAGTAAGCAAATTCATTAATGTAGCTGGTTACAAAGTCAACACCTAATAATTAGTAGCCTTCCTACACATGAATAATAAACTTGCTAAGAGAGAAATTAGGGAAACAACACCTTTCTCAGTAAAATGAAATGCCTAGGAATCAATCTAACAAAGGATGTAAATGACCTCTATATTGAAAACTACAATACTATAAAAAATGAGATTGAAAAGGATATTAGAAAATGGAATGATACCCCATGCTCTTGGGTAAGAAGAACCAATATGGTGAAAATGGCCAGATTTAAAAACTGTTACACAGATTCAATGCAATCCCAATCAAAATTCCATTAGCGTGTCTCATAGATGAGAAAACAATCCTAAAATTCATCTAGAACCAGAAAAGACCCAGAGTAGCAAAGGCAATCCTTGGAAGAAAGACAAGACGAGGGGCATCACAGTTCCTGACTTGAAATTATACTACAAAGTTACTGTGATGATTAAAACAAAAAACAGTGTGGTATTGGCAAAAAAACAGACCTGAAAATCAATGGAACAGAATAGAAGATACAGAAACAACTCCAGACACACTAAACTTATCTTTGACAAAGGTGCCAAACACATTCACTGGAAGAAAGACAGCCTCTTTAATAAATGGTGCTAGAAAAACTGGCTCTACACATGCCAAAGATTAAAATTGGAACCATACCTTTTTTTTTTTGTACTGGGAATTGAACTCATGATTATGTGCTTGCAAGGCAGGCACTTGTACCACTGAGCTAAATCCCTAGCCCCTCTTTTCTCTCTCTCTCTCTCTCTCTCTCTCTCTCTCTCTCTCTCTCTCTCTCTTTCTCTCTCTCTCTCTCTCTCTCTCTCGCTCTTTTTTTTTTTTTGGTATTTTTTGAGACAGGGCCTCACTATGCAGTTCAGGCTGGCCTGAGCTCACTTTGTAGCCCACGCTGGTCTCAAACTCACAACAATCCTCCTGCTTCAGCCTCCTGAGTGCTGGGATTATAGGTGTGAGCCACCACGCCCAGCTCTTTTCTCTTTTTTAAAATAATTTATTTTACTTTTTTTTAAAAAACTGGGAATTGAACTCATGACCTCATGCTTGTCAGGCATTTTTTTTTATTTTAAAGAGAATAAAACCAAACAAAATAAAAACAGAATGAAGCCAATCAAAACAAAACAGTGTAAATGATACAGAATTTCAAAACAAGATAATAGGAAATTAATAATGGCTACCATAATGCTTCTTGTTGTCTTCAAAATAACTGCCCATGCTATCAGATATAAGAAAATCAAACAAAACAGAACAGAATAGAACCGATAAAAACAAAACAATGAATGTAATACAGGACTTCAAAACAAGATAATAATAAAGTCAAAATAACTACCATAATGTATCTTGAAATAGCTGCCCATGCAATCAGATAAAATAAAATCAAACAAGACAATACAGAATAAAACCAAACAAAATAAAACAGTGAAAGTGATACAGGACTTTAAAACAAGATAATAGGGAATTAACAATGACTGTCGCCTTCAGAAGGAGCTCCCTCTACATGCCACCGTAATCCTCTGCATGTTGTTATCCTCTAAATAGGTGATCAAATTATTGGCTTTAGAGCCGCAAAGTCAATAAAACACTAAACATTACAAGCATTAAATGTATTTTATTTCAATAGTTATCATCTCAGTCTGTGTTTCTCCAGATCAGCTGATGGCTCACGTGGGGTAGGGTGGGGGACCTTGGCTCATCTTGTCTCCCACCTGCACACCTGGAGGGGCTGGCATCTGGTAGTCCTCCCTGCGGGCTGCGCATGGCACAGGATCATGGGAAGTGGCTGGCTTCTCCTTCTCCTCCTCACAGCCTGTGACTGACCCTGACTAACAGGAAGGGGCTGGCGACTGGTTGTGCTCCCCATGGCCTGTGCATGGTGTTGACTCACCGGAAGTGGTTGACTTCTTGTTCTCCTCCCCACAGCCCAAAACTAGTGCCAACCTGGACCCATATCTTTCACCATGCACTAAGCTAAAATTGGAATGAGTCAAGGATCTTAATATTAAAACAGAAACATTTAATCTGCTGGAAGATAGAGTAGGTAAAACTTTCGACACTGGTGTAGGCAAAGACTTTATGAACAAAAAACCAATTGCACAGGAACTATCACAAGGAATCAACAACTAGGATCTCATCTTTTGCAAAGCAAGAGAAACCACCAAGAGAGTGAAGAGATAACCCACAATGTGGGAGAAAATGTTTGGCAGCTGTTCCTCAGACAAAGGATTACTATTGAGAACATATAAAGAACTCAAAAAAAATCAGTCCTCCCAGATTTAAAGACCCAGTCTAAAAATGGGCATCTAAGATGAATATACACATCTCAGATGAAAAATATAAACAGCAAATAAATATGTGGAAAAAAATTTTCAACATCACTGGTCACTTGAGAGATGCAAATTAAAACAACACTAAGATTCCACCTCACCCCAGAAAGAATGGCTATTATCAAGAAATCAACCAATAACAAATGCCAGAGGGGAAAAAAGGAACCATTCTCCACTGCTGGTGGGAGTGTAGACTGGTACAACCACTCTGGAAATCAGTGTGGAGATTCCTCAAAAAAACTAGGACTAGAGGTCCCATTTGACCCAGCTATTCCCTTCCTGGGTGTCTTCCCAAAAGAATTAAAAATATTATACCACAATGACACAAGTGCCTCCATGTTTATAGCACCACAATTTGTAATAGCTAGATCTTAGAAACAACCTACATGCCCATCAACTGAGGGATGGATAAAAAAGAGGTGGTATTTTTATATGATGGAGGACTACTCAGCCATATAGGAGGATAAACTGGAGACTCTTATAGGTAAATAGATGCAACTTGAGATCATATTCATAAGTGAAATAAACCAGACACAAATGTGTAAACATGTTGTCTCACTAGTATGAGAAGCTGAAAGAAACAACATGTATATGTAAGTGTATATAAAGAAGATAGTTAAGATAGCTATACTACTGATCTCTGAGGTCACTGAAGAGAAAGATTTGTGCTGCTATTGTTTGGACAATGGAATGCAAATTTCTTGTGCTCTGGGTGAATGATTTGAGGATGACAATGTGCAATGTATGTACCATTGTTGCCCCCTGATTGGCATGTTTTGAAATTTTGTTTTATTTGTTTATTTATTTATTTTTCTCTTTGAAATAAAGTATTTTTTGGGAAAAAAAACTGTGCAGGGAAATGTAGACATCTTTTCCTGAAAAAGACACAGGCACACACACACACAGGCACACACACATGTGCACACACATTTAGGCTATTCATAAAACCTAGCTTTCAATTCTTCCAGGTTTGTCATACAGGAGAGAGACCTAGCAGAAAAATAACAAGGCTGGGCATGGTGGCACATGCCTGTATTCTCAACATGCTGGGAGGCTGAGGCAAGAGGAATGAAAGTGCAAGCCTACTCTGAGCAACTTAACAATTTAAGGAGTCTTTGTCTTTAAAAAATAAAGGACTGAGAATGTAGCTTGATGGGAAGGTCGTGGGTTCAATTCCCAGTAATACAATAAACATACAAACAAAAGAGGCAGATTTGGCTTCAAATTCAAAGGTTTTTTTTTTTTCTTCAGTAAAAAAGATTAGAAATGAGCAGTTGGTCAGTAGTGAGAGCCTGTGTCTGAAACTCTTCAAAGAAGAGGCTCATAGGTTCCTGTAGAGGTATAGATTTGGACAGATCTCTTAGCCTTCCGTCTAGCTGTATAATTGTCGAAACTGACAAAGTAGGCAAGAGGCCTAATTCACCCACACTAAGCAGAAATACCTCAGTGTCTAATGGTATAATAGTGCACTTGGGTTCAGAATCTCCCGGAGGAACTGAGCAATAAGAGAAGAGCTCAGTAGGTCAGCATTTTTAGCTGGCTCTTGTCTGTTAGTCTGCAAAAGATAAAAAATTTAACTTTGACTTAAGCAAAAAGGGAACTTACTAGCTTGTATAACTGATAAGTTCAGAAGACAGATTTAGCTCTGGTGATGAGTGGCTCCAAAGTTTAAATGAAGTCATTAAGACGTGGCCTTTCTCTGTGTCCTTTCTTACAGCCAAAACCAGTTTGGAATTTAAACTTTGACCAAACTGGACATGGTGATGCATGCCTGTGATCCCAGCACTCAGGAGGCCTGTTATGATTACTTCCAATTCTAGGCCTGCCTGGACTACATAGCAAAGCCCTGTCTCAAAAACCAAGAAAGGAGGCTGGGGATTTAGCTCAGTGGCATAAGCACCTGCCTTGCAAGCTCGTGGTCCCCCGTACCGATGATAAAAAAAAAAAAAAAAAAAAAGAAAAGAAAAATTTAAATAAATAAACAAACTCACTTTGACCAACTGCAGACCAAATCTAAAAATGGAAGGGTCTTGGCTGGTTGGCCCCTCTCTACCTATAACCAATTTGTTAAGAACCTCCTCTCCCTGCAGGTGTGGTGGCGCACACCTGTGATCCCAGCAGGTGGGACACTGGGGCAGGAAGATCACTGGGAATCTCAGGCCAGCGTGGACTCCATAGTCAATTCAAAGCGAGCCTGGTGATACTGTCTCAAAACTAAACAAACAAAAAAACTTGCAGTCCTTGAATCTTTGTTCCAAAGACCTTTACTCTTCTGGTTACTAAGATTTCAGGAAGCAAAGGAGAGGTCCTAGTGGTTTCCCTTTGCCGTCTGGCCCCTGGGAAGGCACTCTGGGCTGGAACGATGGATTCCAGACAATGGAAGTCACAAAGGAAAGTACCGGGGCAGGGGAGAGGGAGGGAAATATCTAGCTTTGTTTGGTAGGATGGGAAGAGATAACCACCTAGAGAGCTTATGCTCCTAAATTCAACAGTTAGGAAGCTGCCACCGTCCTGCTGTTCAGGGCTGAGGACTTGGGCCAGAGCAACAACCTTGATGACAGAAGAAAGCAAGCAAAACGGAAGGGGCGCAGGGGACAAAGTAGGAGAAAGATCTGGCTTCAGGGACTGGATGAGAAATGCTTCAAATCACCCTTCCACACGGCCACACATGAAAAATAAAATCTCAACTTAAGAGCGACGTTTCTGAGACAGTCTCAAAGCCCAGACCAAGGAGAAGCAGGCCCTGGGTCCAGCACAGTCACGGGCCAGGCGTGGCAGCTGCCAAACCTTGGAACTCCACTTCCCAGAATGCCACGGGCTAGGGCACTTGACGCAGGCGCATAACTGGGGAAGAGGCCAAGTCTCTCCAGGCTGGTGCTGGCGCTTACTCCTGAGCGCCTCGGGTCCAAGCGCGCGGGGGTGGGGGGGGCTCTGGGTGCCACGTTTGCGGCCTACTTTGGGAGCCCTCGAGCATTCAACCTTCAGCCCTCATTCCGGCTCTGCCAGGGCGCTGCTGGGATCCGGGTGCCCTCTAGGTCCAGAGTGAAGCTCTCCTCCTGGAGCGAAGCTTCACAAGCACAGCAGCCCTGAGCACCCCACTTCCATCTGCCCGTGGTTCTCCGCATCCGGTGACCGCCCCCAAGCCACCCTCCCACGCGGCCCCAGCTTCCTGCCTCTCCTCGCAACCCGGGTGTAGGGAGGCCCAGGCTGGGGTCCCCAGAGACCCGAGGATCCCAAGGGCATTTGAGTTTTTCCGGGCAGGGTCTCCCCTTGTAACTGGGACCACTTGGCCAGAATCGAGCATGGAGTTCCCTGCCCCGTGGTTTTTTTTGGGGACTCTACATAGAAAAAAGAGAAGCTTGGAAGTGAAAAGCCTCAGCTTCCCCTTGCCCCTCAAACCTCAGAGGTCTGCCAAGCTGGACCTTCCTCTCCAAAGGCCCCAGGTAAAGGAGGCTTAGCTCTTGGGCCCAAAATCAAGTATGTTTTTTCCTGCCCCCCACAAAAAGTTGAAGCTGAGAGAGGTTTGCCCCCCTGGAACTTCTGCCAGAGTGCGGGATTGATCATAGATAGATGGGGTCCAGGAAAGGTGGGTGCAGACCAGGATCAGAAGAGAGATGGCAGAGATAGACAGAGACTGAGTGTGTTGTTGCCAAGCAACAGAGTTGATAAGCTGAACTGGTTTAGCACTATCTCCTCTTCCTTTGGCTTGTGGTTCCCTCTGCCGGACCGTTATCTGTCATTCTGTTTTCCTGGCTGACTGTGTCATGTTCCTGCTTAAAGTCGCTTCACCAGTGATCTGCAGGCAGTCCTCAAATTTGCGACAATCCTTCCTCAGCCTACCAACTGCTGGGATCACGTGTATGCATCACCTTACCTGGCTGAGCCCATTTTTATCTTATTTTAATACTTCCTAGCATTACTGCACACTTACTGTCTTTTAAATACTTAAAAATAGACACTATTAATGTTTTCCCCATCTTACAGATTCAGAGACTGAGGGCTTACTGCTCAAGACCACACCGCTATACTGAGTGTGGTGATGCACACCTATAATCCCAACATTTAGGAGACTGAGGCAGGAGGATCACCTAGAGTTCAAGGCCAGCCTGAACTACATAGTGAGTTCAAGGTCAGGCTGAAATACATATGGAGACTGTCTCAACAAAACAAAGACAGGCAAAAACAAAACAAAAAGCACACAGCTGTTTCATAAGAGGTAGAATCTGAACTCAGGGGCCTGGCTCCCAACCCTACAGTTCTAACCTTGATTCCAACCTGTCTGCTATATAGCACAGGAGGCCAGGGTTAAGAATACAGCAAGAGATGGATTGTGTAGGAATTAAATGAAAATGGTGACAAAAGCGCTATTGTCCTGGTTGTAGCTGTCTTCACTGGACAGTTGAGAGGACAAGCTGGGCAATGGACCAACCATTGGCGTAGTGACGGGGTGAAGAGAAGGCTGGCAGAGAGCAGACAGGGCTACTGATGGCAAAACAGGTGTATGTATGGGACTCATGGGGGACGGAGGGGGCTGATGGGGAACTGGAAGAGCTGGGCCAGCAGGTTTGTAGGGCAGCACAGGTACAGAGGTCTCAGGGGGAGCAGTTTGGGGGCCTGTGAGTCTGTAGACTCCAGGGCAGTGGGGTGCCTGTCAGTGCAAACCAAGAGAAAGTTCTTGCAGCAACAAGAGCAGTTGAGGAGCTGGACTCCAGCCCTCTCGTCATCTCACCCACCTCTTCAGCCCCTCCTGGTCTCTGTTTCCCACCTAAACACCCCAGAAGTGCTCTGTGCAGATGGCAAAGCTCATGCCACCACCCTGTGAGACCTGCTATAGGTCTGCAGTCTTCTAGGTAAAAATCTAAACCCATTTTTTAAAGTTTTATTTGAAAAGTAAAATGACATGACAGAGAGACCAGCATGGAGACTGTATTTTCCTGCCAGGGTCCTCAGGTCAGAAGCCAGGCTTGGGTTGCTCAGGTCTACAGGTCTTTAAGACCCTTCCAGTCTATGGGCTCCCAAGGATGATACCCACCCACGTCCTCTTGGGCTCCTTACCCCTCCCCACTGGCTGCCCACTTCCGGTGCCTGAGAAGCCACCTAGGTGATGGGTAGGCTCTGAGGGAGAGGGTGAGAGGGATCTGATTAAATTTCTAAAGGAAGAAGTGAGTCCCTGGGAGTTTGGGGCTGAGAGGAATAGGTAGAAAAGAAAAGTGGGGATGGGGCCACTACTTTGCTGTTCCATCCTCTGGAAGCCAGGGGCCTGCCATACCCTGAAATGTTCCCCTCACAGCTTAGATAGGAAGTTCCGGGTAGGTCGTCACCTGTGACTGGGCCACAGCTTACTGTCCTTGGGAATGGCATACCCCAAACAGAGCACCGGGAGACAGGTCGTGCCAGGCCCTCCTCAGCTGGGCACAGGCTGGCTGTTGGCATAAGCCTGGTCCGGGAAGGAAGCCCGGGCTCTGCGGGTCTGGGCACACACGGAGGCATAGAGCTCCGGCTCCGTGTCTGCAGCCTGCGGCTTTGGTTCAGAGTCCACCACCACTTCAGCGTACTTGATGGGAGTCCCAGGGCTGGGGATCCGGCCCTGAGGAGGCGGCAGCTGCAGGCTGGTGTAGCACATCACCTCCTCTGCAACCTGGAGATGCAAGGTGTGCGAAGTTCAGTGGACCCTCAGAAAAGCCCTATCTCCCCCCTTACCTCCACCACAGCCAACTCACCCTGGCAGAGCTTCCAGGGGGTGGGTCCTGTTGGCCCGGCCTTGGCTCTTGTGACAGCCATCCTGGAGCAGGGAACGGGACATCAGCCAGCTTCCTGTTCCTCTCCCACACATCCCCATCTCATGCCCCAGGACCCGGGCCCTGTGCCCTAGCTTCTGTGACACACTACCTGTCTGTAGATAGTGCAGGTTCCCATACAGCGGGATCTCTTCCGCAGACCCGCCAGCGCTGCAATGCAGAGTTTGGGGTTGAGTGTGGTCTTCTCTGGAAGACGGAACCCTCCGTCAGCCCATCCCTATTTGCCCCTGCTCACCATCCACGCCCTGGCTGCCTCCTGCTCCGGGCCCTGGTCCACTGGAACAGGAGCACGGCCAGGAAGATGAGAAGCAGGAGTGTCACAACTCCTAAGAGAGCCCACAGCCCCCAGGCCTGGGTCAAGGAGGGGAAAGCTGTGGATAGGAGAAGAGGGGTGTCTTACTACCCAACCCCCACCCTGTGCCAGCTGGTAGGATGTGGGGCCACATGACCCTCCCCGAAAGACCCTGCCCCGCCCAGCTCACCCGACACTGGTGGATCCGTACAGTTGTCACTTTTGCTCATGACTGCTGATGTGAAACCCCGGTCCACAAGCACACTGCGCTGGGTTGAGGGTCAGCCGCATTCATGGCCTGACAGCTGCCACAGCGCCCCGTACAACCACCCCGCTCCAGGCCCAGCCCTTGCAGCTCAGCATCCCCAATACTGGTGGTGGCGAAGTTGCCGGTTTCCGGGGAGGAAGGGGGAGGGGAGGGATGAGCGAAAGAACAAGATCCCGCCCTGAGCCTGCACCTGCAGCTCTGCGCTTCCCCACCCCCGCGCTTGCACCGAGGAGAGCTGCAGGCCTCGGTGGCCTGTGCCCTGTGCACGTGGGCCCAGAAGAACACTGAGGGGCAACCCTGGCACGAGGAGGAACCAACAAAGGCAGGGGCACCCCTCTGTGTCCCCTTTCCCTCCTGCTCTGAGTCGCAGGGAGGAGCGTGGATCCCTCGGAGAGCGTGCTGGGGGGGGGGGAAATGGTTTGGACGCCCACTGGGCCAGCAGTGTCACGCTGACCTGCTAGGGGAGATGGTCGGAGAATCACTGCCATCGTTACCAGTTTTACTCTTTGGGGGACAGAGGACGCTAGAGGACCCTTTCCCGACCCACTGCATCCAAACTTTGCCTGAGCAGAGTGGATCTGGGTGCATTAAGGGATCCTCCCCTGGACTACCCAGCTGGCCCCGCGCGCTCTGGGCAGGCGTTCAGGGCACTGCCAGCCGCCGGCCTAGAGGCGGCACAGCCTGGGGGAGGAAAGGGAATTTAAATTCCTGCTATAAATGGAAATATAAATTTAAATTGCAGTGGCCTGCCAAAGATAGGGATGACAGAAGTCCAGCCCCTCTGGTTCCAGGCAATGAGGGTGCAGACTGTCTGTAGAGAGTTTTAAAAATAAAATAAAATAAACCAAAATTCATTCTCTCTTTCCTACCTCTCCCCCTTCTTCTCCCACTGAAGATTTAACCCATAGCCTCACAGATGCTAGGCAAGCACCACACCACTGAGCTGCATCTCCAGCCCTTCCCCCTGACCTCTTTATTTTTTATTTTTTTGAAATAGAGTCTCACTATGTAGTTCAGCCTGGACTTGAGCTCATTATGTAGCCCAAGCTGGCCTCGAACTCAAGGCAGTTCTCCTGCCTCAGCCTTCCAAGTGCTGGGACCATAGGCAGGCAGCACCATGTCCTGCTATACTTTTTTATTTTTAGATAGGTTCTCACTAAATTACCACAGCTGGGTTTGAACTCAAACTCCTCCCAGCTCAGCCTCCCAGAGTGCTGGGATTACAGACAGGCAACAGGACTGGTTTTAAACTTTATTAGCAAACTTTTGCTAATTTGTCCAGACTGGCCTCAAACTTGTGATCTTCCTGCCTCGGGCTGTCAAGTAGCTGGGACTACAGATGTGTGTGTCACACACCCAGCCTGAACTCCTTTTTCCGTATTATGTTTTATCAGGTCTAAAAAATGTCAGTGACAAAATAGTTTTCCCTTAAAAATCTTCTGTAGATCTTAGTTCTAAATTGCTGTGATCCCTGTGAGTTTTATAGAAACTCCAAATGAGCATATTTTTACTGTTTATATTTTAAGACATTGTAATCTAAATGGAAATTAACCCAGAGAACTGCTAGTTTTGCAAAAAGACCTTAACAGAAGCGTATTCATCTACACGTATTTATATCTAGGATTAGTTCTTAACTGTTTGAAATTATTCAAGTTTACTTCCAGCACAATGTCTGTTTCCAAACCCAAAGATAACTGCATTTTTCTGCATTTAACCAGTAGACTTAAAATAAACACTGAGTTGGATAAGATGGCATGTGCCTGTAGTCCTTGGTATTTAGGAGGCTGATGCCTGAACCCAGCAGTTTGAGGTCAGCCTAAGCAAAGTGGTGAAGGCGTAGTCTCCAAAGGGGGGTTGGGAAGGAGAGGAAAGGAAGGAAGGAAGGAAGGAAGGAAGGAAGGAAGGAAGGAAGGAAGGAAGGAAGGAAGGGGAGAGACGAAGAGAAAAAAGGGTAAAAAAGCTTTAAAAAACAATGAGGGGGCCAGAAACATACCTGTAATCCTACCACTCCGGAGGCTGAGACAGGGGTATCGACATGAGTTCAAGGCCAGCTGGGGCTATATAGTGAGTTCAAGGCCAGCCTGAATTGCATAGTGAGTCCCTGTCTCAAAAAATACAATACAATAATAAAAAGAAAACAAAATAAAATAATGAGAGACTGAGAGTGTAGCTCATTGTAGAGCATGTACTTACTTTAGTAAGCTTAGGACCCTAGATTCACATACCTTAGCACAGCAAAGGGCGGGGGCCTGAGGGGGTAGCTGGAAGGTAGAGCCAGGAGGCACTGAGTTCCAGCCCTAGCATCAATAAATAAATGACATAAACAATTATAGCAAGTGAGTGTTACATAATTCCATCATTCTGTATGTCATGGAGTTTTTATTTACGTTTAAATTTTCTGAAATGGATTGTGAAATATTACCTTTCTGAGTCATTGCCAAACTTATCCTTAATGCCTTAAGACTTTTTTATTAGTATACCTGCTCCTTCATATAAAACCAACTTTTTGAAATAAAATTTTATAAAGAGGCCTTTAGTCAACAACCTGGTTATATTTCTGTTTGCTATGGATATGTAAAGATTACTTTTGATAAACTTGCCAAAGTTAAAAATAAAAGGAAAATTGCTGAGCGTGCATACACTTGTAATCCCAGAACTCAGAAGGCTGAGGCAGGAGGATCACGCTGAGTTCCAGGCCAGCCTGAGCTATCATGAGTTCAATGCCAACCTGCATAGTGAGAAACTTTCTCCCCACCTCACTCCCAAAATAGGGCTGACATTTATCGGTCAGACAGAATGTATGTTCCTTTTCTCAAAAAAATGTGATAATGTAATGACGAAGTATTAATCCATTATTATTTCCTTTCTTGTTCTGCAATGTTTAATTCATTTAAAATTAATGATCTGTCTTTAACACTGACATAATTATGTCTACAGGGTTCAATGATTTAAAACATTCACTGTCTTGAGTTTTCTTTCCTGGCTCCTATTACTGTATTTTATTGTAATCTCAAATCTTGAGTACAGCCATCCAAGTATTGTAATCCCTTTTCCAATTTTCCTCACAATCCAAAAAGTTATATTTGTAATCCCATTGAGATGTTTTTGGAATCCCAGCAAATTAATTCCAATCTACCACCTGCAACGCAACCCACAGTGAGAGTAAAGACACCAAGACATATTCCAAGTTAAGGGCAGCCAGGGGTCCTAAATCCAATCCCTGTGAGGATGTGTGGACAGAGGCCCTGATCCAAGACCTCTCCCAGAATTTATCTTGTGAAGAAGAGGGAGGTTGGAGGGTGAGTGACGGTGAGGATGGCAGGAACTACCTGAGTAAGTTGACCTGGCCAGACAGATAGTGAGAAAAGCATCTTTGCAAAATGCAGGGATAAGGATATGTAGTAGGATCAATCTGCATAATTCAATTAAATTAACAAGTGAATTGTTTTTGGAGGTTGTAGCTTTGGTTTCTGATATGTAAACGTTTGTGCCCTGGGGACTCCTAGCCTCTACCTTGAGGCTTATACCCAGTTGACATTCCTGCAGCTGACTGACTCTACCTTCCTACTGCCCCTGTATCTTTTACAGAGAGCACTAAATGAGGAAACAAGAGACTGTCCAATGGCTTTAGAGATTACATACCAGTACCTTGGCTGGCCTTATTTGCAACGCTTAGAGCCAATAGAAAAGAGAAGAAATTCCATAGCTCTATACATAGCAGTATAAGGAAATAAGTCTCCATATAATCAAAGTTGAAGCAATTGTTCTGCATTCAAGGGGAGTCACTCAAATTGTCACCTACAGTATTTCATGATTATTCCTGAAAATAATTTTGTCAAATATACTAAGTATACTCCCGATTTCTTACCAATTTAAAAACAGAGATTTCCCATTTATTTATTTATTTAGACACAGGGTCTTGCCTAGTGATTCTGGGTGGTCTACAACTCACTATGTAACCCAGGCTGGCCTTGAACTTGCAATGATCCTCCTACCTCAGCCTCCAAAGTGCTAAGATTACAGGCATGTGCCAGCATACCTGGAAATATTTCTAATTTTTAAAATCTTGATTGAGTCCATCTCAAAATAAAATAATTCTTGGTGAAAAGAATCAGGTCTAGCAGTAGTGGGCTTGAGTTTCCCGAAGGCAGCAATCAGCTGGGAGCCACTTATCCCATTATAATTGGACCGAACCCCTTATTTACATCAGCTATGCTGATTAGCCTAGACTCCAGGTCTGGTCTACCCTGCTGCGCTCCACACAGCCCACCTGTGAGCTAACAGTTTCCCTGGGTCTGAGTCTCACCTGGCCCTGTCCTTCCTCCTCCATTTCTGGAAAAACAAGGTGATGTACTTCATAGAGCTATTTCATACAGCTACTGCCTGTTGATCGGAATGCGAATGGAACATATTTCTACCCTTACACAGCAAAGTGGCCCTGTGTGACCTAGAAAATCAAATGACGGCATGAAGCAGAGGGGGAAAAGAAGCAGCTTTCTACCTAAGTGGATCGTCACACACACGGAGAAAGAAGAGTGGCGAGGCAGATGATACCGAGATTCCCAGCCCATTCACCTTGGTAGACAGGGTCCCGCTACATCCTTAAGTTGCTCAGGCCAGCCTTGAACTTGCGATCCTCCTCCTTCAGCCGCTATTGTTTAAAAAGAGCCTAATTATAGCTATCCTTCTGGGTCGTCCTGAGCACTCATTATTTTAATTTCATTATTTATCAAGTGTCTCCTAGCGCCGTGTCCTGTGCTAGGCTCTGGAACTAAAACAGGAAATAAGAGACATGGCTCCTTCCCTCACGGAACGAATAGCCTAGCGGAAATAAAGTAAAATAGTCACAAATTGAATTAGAAGTTAAGGGTCTGAATGAAGGGAGCACTTTAACTCAGAGCTGAAGGTTGTGTAAAAGTCAAGTGTGCAACAAGGAAACGGAGGTGGGACCTCCCGGAGAGAGTTAATGTACTATTTACTGCCTGGTTCTTAGCGTAGCTGTTTATCACTATTAGGAACAGTGCTAAGCATTCCACTTAGATCACCTCAGTGAATTATAACAATCTCGGGGTGCATGAGTATTATCATTTAAATTTTTGAAGCTGCGCGCGCGGAGAAGCTAGTTTGTCCATAAAGTAAAATGAGCCACCTTTTACTTTGATCTCGGCGGTTGAGCAAAACCGCAGCCGTGCTGAGAATGAGCCCCGTGTGGTTGGTGCGCACAGACGCACTGCCTGCGTCACTATGACCGCTGACGGATGACGTCCCGCAACACGCCGCTCAGCGCCCCCGTCCCAAGACAGGGTTTGCTTCTTAGCGGGCTAAGCGTGGAGCGCGGGGACAGTCTACGTGCATGGACACGTGGCACTCTCTGCCCAAGGTCCGGGGACTTTCCCCTAGGCAGGTAGATGAGGAACGAGTCCTCCGCTTGTAGCCTAGGAAACAGGCCTTCAGCACGAACTCTTGAAAAGGGGCTTTGGTCTCGTAACTTTTATACCACTGAAAGAGATTTCATTTTACGCTTAGGGTGAAAAAGTTAGTGTTATGAAAACTAAAAACAAGTGGCCTCTTAAAATAAACATTTAAAGACCTACAAGTTTTCTGAGGTATTCTGGCTAAAAGAATACTACATAGATTAGAAAACGAGCTAATTTAGGAACGCTAGATGAACGCGCCCTCATGCAAATACTCCTGGTCCCGCCCTTCGTGGAAATGGGCGTGGCGTCCCTCGGAAACCCAGAGGGGACCGGTGCCAGTTGCGTGTGCGCTTGCGCACTCGTACGCGAAGGCAAAGCTGCAACGACTAGGAATCGCGCGCGCTGCCTGTTCGCCCGCAATGGCGTGCGCGACTTTGCTGTCGCTTGGGCTGGGGCTGCTGCTTGTGCCTGCGCCACTCGAGGTTCTCGGAGAGTGCCCCAGCTGCCCACTCCGGGCACACTCAGGTACCAGGAAGGGCTGCTGGAGGGAGGCTGGGCCTGCCTGGGCGGAGTCTCCGCGGTGCTGACGGCCGTCCGCCCCTCCCTCCGCAGGGCACCGCGCCGAGGTCGGCCCTGGGGCCACCGAACCCTGGCGGCGACTGGAGCCCAAGGACCAGCGCGAGCGGGCCCGGCCTCTACCTTGGGGGGCGCTGTACACTGCGGGCGTCGTGGCCTTTGTGCTGTACAAGTGTTTGCAGGTGCGGGACGGCCGTGAGTGGGGTGCCCCTGGCCCGAACCCCCCACGGGGGGCCACGGTACCAAAAAGACACCGCTTGCCGACTGTGGGTAGAACACACGGTAGAACCTTGGCTTCCCCACAGTTTGCTTGTTTTTATTTTTTCCTCTGGTGGTACCGGGGGTTGAGCCAGGGCCTTCGGATTGAGCTACATCCCTAGTCCATCTTTATTTTTTACAACAGAGTCTCGCTAACTTGCTGAATTGCCCAGGCTGCCCCATTATGAGGACCCAGAGAAGTAATGGGTATGAAGAGCGCCTGATAGATAAATAGTGACCCTCACATTTAATCTTTCTAGAGTCCAATGAAAAGCGATTCTTTGCTGGGGTCACCCACTTAGAAACTAGTGGAGCTGAGATTTCAACCCAACTAGTGTCTGAACTTCTTAAGTGCGTTTCCCAGCAAAGTTCCAAAGTTAGCACAAGTGGTTGATAGCTGCAGCCTCAGTGCCAGAACTCAAACCACCAAGCAGTCCCAGGCTCTCCATGGGAAGAAGCCCTGAAATGTGAGCTGACATTTTGGTGCATTGAAACTGTTGAAATGGAAAGTAGTACTACCCAGGACTGTATCTTCAGCCTTGATCCTATCCCTTACTTGCTTTAGGAAATAAGAGGGTTGAACTTGGAGATGATATGAAATTAGAAGAAATAGCTAAAAGTGATCCTCAGTAGACATGATAGGCAAAGATGAGTCTGATTTATTTATTTACTTATTTTTTTTATTTGAGACAGGGTCTCACTAGGCAGTCCAGGCTGGCCTTGAACTCACATTGTAGCCTAGGCTGACCTCGAATTTGTGGCAGTCACCCTGCCTCAACCTCCCAAGTGCTAGGATCACAGGGCTGTGCCACCATGCCCAGCATGAGTCTGATTTTAATGATGAAATTTCACAAGGATATATTAAACTCAGTTCTTGAATCCAATTATTGGCCAGGAAGAAACAACTTACTTAGCAGCTGTGAAAAATAAGACATTCCATCTGACTACTACTTAAATTCATTATGTGATATGACAACTTCTCAAATCAGTGTTCAAACCAGGTGTGGTGGCACACACCTGTAATCCTAACATTTGGGAGACTGAGGCAGGAGGATTGCAAATTGGAGACCAGCCTAAGCTACAAAATGAGCTCAAGGCCAACCTGAACTCACGGTGAGACTATGACTCAAAAAGACTATGACAAAAAAAAAAAAAAACCTCCACAAATCACTGCTCAGAACAAAGTATTGTGCTTCATCTACTGACCAAAACACTGGGAGAATTTTATTCTCATTACGGTAGTGCTTTAAGAGCATTTATGTGCTCAGTAAGACAGCTAGAGAAAAATATGAATGGAGCACTAACAGAAAAGATCAAAGATTTTATACCACAAAAGACTGGAGAAGGGTTAGGTGTGTGACGTGGTGGTAGAGCACTTGCTTAGCAGACAGGAGACCCAGGGATTTCCCTTGTACATACACGCACACGCACACACAGAAAGGAAAGGGTATGACCATTCAAACTCCTGAAGGGTATCATGTTGAAAAGACCAACATATGGAAAGCACTAATCTCTAATCAGCATCATGGAAAGATAAATAAACAGATTGTGGCTTTGTATGTAAACTATTTGACAATCAGAGCTTTATCAAACTGGAAGAATTGCTCATTCCTGCAGTGTTTCAGCACTGAGCACATGCGTGGCATATTGATATGTTGTGTGGAGAACTGGACTGGAAATGATTGTGATTCTTTGAGCTAAAAACTCAGTACTTCCTCTCCTGCAAGCTCTGCTTCCCTCTTTATTGGCTTTGGAGACAAATGCTAGAGGAGAACCTTGTTGCTGCAGTATTGCCTTTTCCTTCCTTTACAACAGGGCAAAGATGAGGTTGAAGATCTCCAAGAAGAGAAAGGCAAGAAGGAATCACTGCAGTCAGGTGAGTTGAACTGTCTGTGCTCAGTGGGGAGAGACCAGCGACAGCACAATCTAAGTAACCATTGCCCCTCCCCCTTTCTCTAGAGCAGCAGCTGGCCCAGCTGACACAACAGCTGGCTCAGACGGAGCAGCACCTGAACAACCTGATGGCCCAGCTGGACCCCCTTTTCGAGCAGTTGAGAATTTGCGGGGAAATCTGTGGTTGGTGGGAAGCATGGGGACAGACCGGGTAGGCCCTGAGTGAGTATTTCTGCAGTGTGACTGCTCTGGTTGGAACCCAGCGGGAGCTTTTGGATAAGAAACTACAGACCATTCACCAGCTTCTCCAAGATCGCAAGCCAGAAAAGGGTGTGGAGGCTCCAGAGTCAGGTAAAGAGCTGGGAGTTGATCTGGTGAGGGGAAGATAAAATCCTAGAAACTGGAGCATGCTGATTTTTCCCCTCACAGAGGCCAGCATACCCTTTCCTGAGGATTTTCAGATGGAGGAGGAGAAGGAAAAAGAGGCTAGTGACAGTGTGGCCTGGAAGGAGCCTGTAAACTGGAGCACGGAGACTTGGAACCTAGCTACTTCCTGGCAAGTGGAACTGGTCGAACTGAGGAGAAGATGCAGCAAGCCTGTGACAGAGGGTCTCAGGCACAGCCCCACCCAGGAGGGAAGGACAGCCCCTGAAGGTCTAGTAAAACCAAGTTTATTCTTGTGAGTGGATTCTCCTGTGTTCTTTTCCTTGCAGCTGAACATACAGACATCCATACTAGGTGACCAAGGACAGCCCGGCCTCCTCGAGAAGCTTTCCTTATTAGGACAAACAAGGCTGCCTTCCCGAGTGAAAGCAGAGCAGACAGAGGGAGCTCCAGTTCTTTTCCTTGTATTACTGAGGCCACCAGCCTTCACAACCCAGAAATGCCTTTTCTCATAACCGAGATAGAAAGGTCTTTAAGAAAAATTTTTTATTAAAATCCAGTGGAAAATAAATTACACCATCACATAAAAATAGTCACCTTTCCAAAGTTGCAGTCTTGATAAACAGCTGGCCATAGATAGCATGAGCTTATCCATCCCAAAGCTCCTATGCTGGAGGGGCTGGTTCAGCTTATGTTCAGTTGGATCAGAATTGATTTCCTAATTCTTTTTTTTTTTTTTTTTTTTTTTTTTTTTAGGGTTTCACTATGCAGTGTAGGTTAGCTTTGAACTCCCTTAAAATTCTCACTTTGTTAGAAGACCTGTTTATACTGTTGGCTCTGACCTATCCCTGAAGTGTCCTGAATTTTGGAATTTGTAAGGTTCTTCTAGTTCTTCTGGCTGCTGTGGAGGGAGAGAAAACAGTTCAGGAATTAACAAAAGCTCTTGTCAGATACAGTTACCTGCAGGCTTGGGGGAGGTTGCAGGCAGATTCAGGAATGAGCTAGTATCAGACTTGCTCATTTCCAATCCTGGGACTTGCACAGCACCTTTCTCTAGGAAGACACAACTTACCTGATAGCCAAAGTCAGACTCTGGTACCAGTGGGACAGCTCCTTCTGGTCTGTGGACATAAGCAGTAGCTTCTCATTGGGGAAGGACAGCTAGAAAGACACCACATCTTAGTGCATAGCTTAGAAAATTCCAACGTAAAGCCCTCAGTTTCCATTCTGGTAATTCAGGGAGGACATGGGAATTCAGCTATGTGTCCTCTCATTCCCACGAAGTGGGACTCAGGCCAGGGGATAAATAGGCCCATAAGCATTTGAGATCTCTTTTGCACCGAATGTTCCCACCTATTACTTACGCTGAGCAGTCCACCACAAGGACCTCCTGAGTGGCCAAAGACCCTGTGGAGTTGACACTGGGCCATGGGGTAGAGGGCCCTGCAGGCAAAGGTGCCACTCTTCAGCAGGTGCAGTGGGGGTCGGGGCTTGGCCATGAGAAGCACATCAGAGAAGAGGAAAAACATGCGGGGCCGGGGCTCCCCCACAGGAGGCACCACCAACAGCCAGCCCTGGTGCAGGAACCAGCGTCCTGGAGAATGGGAGGACTGTTACCATGGGAACAGAGGGAAACTGAGGAAAGGGGGTATGTGCTGGCTGTATAGAGGAAGAGGTGAGTAAGCAGTGGGCAGCTGAGGATTGAGGGGGAAACAAATAGTTAACCTGAGGTGAGCCCCTTTGCCTGGCGTCCACTGAGCAAAGCCTGGACACGCCGAAGGTGCTGGTCATTCTTCTGTACCTGGCCAATGGTGTGGACTCTCTGGGCAGTCTCACTTATCAGCCGAGCAGCCCCTGGAATAAGATCCTCCGCATCATTCCCAATACAATTTTGATTTTGGGTGACTAAAGGCTATTCTGGAGGGGATCTGGGCTGGGGCCTCATTTCTTGGAGAAAAGGCAAACAAGGATGCTATACATGGGCTGGGGATTTAGCTCAGTGGCATAAACGCCTGCCTTGCAAGCCTGCGGTTGTGAGTTTGATCGCTGGTACCAAAAAAAAAAAAAAAAAAAAGGATGCTGTACATATTAATGGAAGATAGAGACCTACTAGACACTGGGAGGGCAAAACCAGAAAGGGGTGCCGGAGGGGAGCAGGAACCCACGTGCAAGCTGTTGGTGGTCAGGGCTGTTGGGAACTGTGTTTTCAGCCAAAGCAACGACGAGATTCTCATACCTGGAATTGGACAATGGGATGTCTTCAAGACAGAGGTAGAGCAAAACTCTGCCGCCTACTGCTTGACAAGATCATCCCACTCACATCCTTTACTTGCAGGGCCAGGAAAGATCGTCTGGACATTGTGTTCCCTTCCACCTGGGACTCTGAGCCTGGGCTCACACTGAAGAGTCAATGGCAGACTGACCATAGTTCAGGAGGTCAGAAGATGGTAAATTAAACCAGGAATGAGTTCTAGTTGGGTGTGGCAGTGCATGCTTGCAATCCCAGCTCTTGGGAGGCTGAGGCAGGATGACTCTTGAGAGTTTAAGACCAGCCTAGGCTATATAGAGTTCAAGGCCAGCCTCAACTACATAGCATGACCCTGTCTCAAAAAAAAAAAAAAAAAAAAAATTGTTCACTGGCCCCTTTCTCTAAATGCCTAGTGCAGGCTCCCACTGCAACATGGAGTTCCACAGTCCTACCTGGGACAGCTGACCCTATTCCTGCGGATTCACAGTTACTCAGGTAATTTGGCCCCGGGGGTGGGACAGACCCCAGGTTTTCTCACAGGCTGAGGGCAGCAGTCAGTCTCCAGGTTGGTGTAA